>WBMZ01009978.1:0-20555 GCA_013400975.1 Atrichornis clamosus
GGCCAGGCTCAAACCAAAACGCTGCTCAGGTATCGGCTTGTTCTATCTTCTGTAGGCCTTACATGATCATGCACCACTTTAGGTACTGAAGCTGCTGCGTGACTTGAGCAACTGCGTGGCAGTCACAAGTTTCCTTTCCTGCTTTGCCTGAAGCTTGAGGGAATGTTGCTTTTATCTGTTCTCTTTTATGTCTGAGACAGAGATGAATGATTGGGAGGGATGTGAGGGAACATACAAGCTAACCCCGCCAAGCGACCTGAAAAATAGATCTTGGACATTACAAAGACATTATTATCTGGAGACCAGCTGATGCTGACTGACTGTTTGAAGAGAGGGATGATGATTTTCAAGGAGGTTGAATTATCTTCCTTTATTTATAATTTTTTAATGAATTTGTTTTATGGCAAAAGCAAGACATTTGATTTGTCATCCTTTTTTAATTTCCTTGATAACTTTTACCAATGATACCAGGGTATAGAAAGCCGTATTTAACCATTCCCAGAGGAGATTAAATCAATGGAATTAAAGTAAATGGAACAAAGTAAAGTAAATGGAACAAAACCTCTCCACATCTGCTAAATATCATGGTTTGTGTAAGTCTTTTTCTCAGCCCTTTGATGGATATAGTAATACAGCTCCTCCATTTCTGGCTTCAGACAACTTTCCTGGTCTCTGTGGTCCAAGAGGACCAAGTTGTTTGGGGATGCAGCCCTGACTGCAGCTCCCCTGTGCTCCAGGGAGGTCGGAAACACAACAATATTTGCAGCTCGCCATGGTCTTATGTCATCCATAAAAAATCTCAACCTGAAAAGAAGGGAGAGCAGGACAGGTGGTGGGTCAGATAGGCTTCAGCAGGTGATCAGCACCTGGGATTGATGCTTTTCTGTGGAATCTCATTTCAGTATTTCGGAGTACTTGCAGCAGGAGTGTCCCAAGATTTGTTTTGTGCCAGCTACGGCGGTTTGGGGAAAGACTTTGCTTGAGCACTGCCTCAGAGCTGTGGTTTGTAGAGCCCTTGGGAGCCCTTGAGTGGGGTAGCATGAAAATAGAGCTGGATTCCTCCACTGGCACTGAAATGTCAGAGAGAATCTCCCTGTGGTTTTGACCCTGAAGATAACTCTGGTTTCTGAGTTCTCTTTTGGATGGGGGATGGTTAGAGAGATTCCTGCACAGTGTGATTGTCATGATGGGCCTAGCACTGGAGATGCTCAGATGATGCACCTTCTGCCACATGCATCCATGAGGCTTGCTTGCATGAGGGAAGTTTCACAGGCATTTAAGTGTGAGTGACATTGAATTCCTGTGTTGTTCTGCACTGCTTTTGACGGTGCTGTTTTGCACAGTCAGCAGTTTCTGAAAGCCTGCATCCCTCTGCCCCCTGTGTGCCAATCCCCATCAGGCAAACAGACATTTTTCTTATGGTTTTCACAATAGTCTTAACACTTTCCTAACACTCTAATATGACTTCTGGGGAACGGAAGGATCAGGACTCACCAAACCTGATCTGTCAATTAGAGGAGGCAATAACATTTAATATATGTTATAAAGTCTGTTGTAGTAAATGGCTGGATTAAAAGAGTACCTTAACAAAATCGTGGAGCACAGAGAAGGAGCCATATAGTGTTTTTGTATTGGATGCCTCTTTTTCCTATGATCCTCTTTTAGTGGCTTTGAAAATTGCCCAGCAGTACAGTATTATTTAGCTTTGCTTTAAATGTTAAGACACATTTTCTTTTTTTCAACCTAGAGGAGACCTTTATATGGAATATAAAAATCACAATATCACAAGTAAAGGACCATTAACCAAGTGTAATGCTGGAGGGAAAGTATGCTTTGAACATTGTTTCCATTATTCAGAATACATCAAGTTTCAGCCCAAATAGAAATGAAAGGCTATTGAGGAAACTTTGCAAATACCTGAAATTCTAACTTTTACTTTGCTCTTGTTAACTATATATGATTAAGGAAGAAAGGAAAATTGTTAAGAGGCTGTGCCATTGCAAGTGATATAACCATGACCCTGTCTTAACTGTTGGCATGTGCCAAAGTTCATCAGTATCACAAAATTCCCTAAACTTTTAAAATGCTTTTCTTTGATACATCAAACTAAAAGGAATAACGTATTCTTGAAAGCACAAGAAAACTTTGTGTATTTGCCCAATATTAATCACATATGGGGTTGTATTTCTGCCAGATGATGAAATGATGCAATTGTGTCTCATGGAACAGTTCCTTACCACTGCAGAATTGTTAGATTTTACAAACCCCATGCTGCTTTTGATTGATTTGGATGGTAAGGGAATTACAGAGATGTAAAAATGTAGTCTTAGGCTTCATAGTGCTGATTGTTCAATAACTGTTTCCTAGGGGCTTTATTATATCAACTTTTAGAGAGTATACTGGCCAACTTTTGAACATTTTCCTTCTTTGGTGGTGTTGCTGGGCTGTCTGCCCTTTGTTCTAACCAAATCTTACCCAGAGCACTAGGCAGCAGGCTCACTTAATCAAATTTGCTGGAGATAATGATGTTTTACTTTATTTTTGGGATTGTTCAGTGCTCAACCATCAGGTAAGGGCCTTTAGAAGATGTTGTTGGAACTTTAGACACTTATTCATGAATGTGTATGTGTGATGCTGGTTTTATGAAAATTCAACCTAATTTAAGGTTTGCCAACTGGCTGTCCACAAACTGCAGCAAACCAGCATTTTCTTTGGGTGCAGCATTCCAGCACATTCTGCCACCAGTTTTGTAGAGAGGGAGTGCTAATATTTGTTCTTTCCTTGCCCTTTCTAGAGAGCAGATGTTTGTGCTTTCTCACAAGACTGCAGTTTTTTATTAGCTATTTATCTATCTTTTTCTGCTGTGACAGTCTTAAAAAAAAAAAAGTGGATAGGAGACTTATTATTGATTTCAATTCTTGCCACTGTTTTGTGTTGACGGAGTAGAAAATACAATAAAAGAGGTGGAGGTGGTAAATCAGAGATGGCTTTGGAAATTGCCTATGCACATCATAAGGATTCTTACTCTGACCTAACGTGTTCTTAATCTTTCTTTACAGTGTATGGATGTTGCTCACTTAAATGGATTTCAGCTGAAGCAGGATTCTCTAATTAGGCAGGAATAGTGGAGGAATTGACCATTATCTCCAGTTTTGAATTTTCAGGCAGCCTATATTAGCAGTCATGCTTTTACCAGCTGATTTTTAAGCATGGAAATAATGTATCCAGAGATTACTGTTCAAAACTATTTTCAATAGTCTAATAGCTTTTTAATTTTTAAAATAGCTTACATTCATCAGCAAGGGGCAACGGTAATCAAATTGACTCAATCAACTCAGTTATTTTGTCCCTCTTAGCTAATGACAGGTTGTACTCTGATATTAAACCAATGGGAAAGCTGGGATTTTATAATTTTTTGGGGTTAATCTTGTAAACAGTAGCCCATGCAGTCAGTGAGTTGAGACTGTGGGATTCTCTGGCAATTAAGAAAAGGATCTTACAGGACTGAAGTAAATGTGCAGAGAGTTGGTTTGGACTTTCTCTGTGCTTTGAGTGATTCTTGGTTATTTCTCTTTATTGTACTCTAGAAGGTTCATCTGTGTAAGGGAGCGACTGAGCAGGGTATGAATTTTTGGTGTTTTATCTGTGCTGTGCAGGTGCTCCAAGGACAAGATGCCAGGGAGCTGATTTCCTCAAAGGTGTCACAGCTGGGATCGGTACGGAGGGGTAAGCGTGGCCTTTATGGTTGTCTAGCAACTCTCTTATTGTGAAACCAGGAGGATGTGCTTCACAGAAGGGTCAGTGGTGGAGGCCTCTAACCTCTCCAGACTCCCTTTCCCTCATAAAACTTCCCACAAGTCGCTCTGACCTCCCTTCCCTAGACCAGCTCTGTATGTTAACATCTCCTCAGAGCAGATTGGACTCGCCAGCACGGTGACACGCACACATTTCAGCCCTTGGTTGGAAGTGAAACATTTGGAAATACGTAGGGCCTGGGTGTACCTGGGAGTACCTGCTTGCAGAGAGGTTTGGGACACGCAGAGAGGGTGGAGGTTGGAGCTCTGTGTCCAAGGCCCGAGGATTGTGCACGGACACGCTCGAGGGAAGGAGCAGGTGCTGCTCGGAGCCAGGTGCCTGCTCTCAGTTCAGAGCTAGCGCTGTGTGCCACCCTAAGGTGTGAGGAGGAGACTGACACATCTGTGCCACTTCAGAGTTAGACTTGGCCATCAGACCAGCCTGACACTTTGCTGCATATTTGCCTGAAACAGGTGTTTGGGTTGTTCTATAACACGTGTGATGTGATGGTGTTACATGGATATTCCCTCGGTTACAGCTGCAACAGATACTATTGCTTCAACAGCTCCAGGCTGCTTTTCCTCTGCCAAATCTGTACTTTGTGGGACAAGCTCCAAAATGAAGGCTCAGGTTGAACTCAGGGCATCATAAAATGCAGGGCTTATAAAGGAGGCCATCTAGAAGAGTTTCTATCTGTAGTTTCTGTACCTGTACTTTCTTCAAACAAACCTGGATGGCAGGTTAGTCCATGTAGCTGTTCATATTTACAGCATCAGGAAGAACATTGGGTAGGAAGTTTCCCATAGGATCTCACAAACTTAGACAGGTTAGCTGATTATATTAGTTTGTTATATACAGTTTTTAATCTCTCCATAGGAAATAATTTTCAGCTGTCAGATCTGGGCTACACAACTAGAAAATACATTTAAATAACCCTAGCTATGAGATTAGGTGCTGCAAGTCTGGGCATATTCCACTTTTGAATACTCTTCCAAATCTCAGCACTTCTGGAGTCCTGTTGTTGAAGTAGTGCCCAAACACTGATAAAGTAATGCCTTTGTAAAACAGAGATATACAAGTCTGGCCAATGAAAATAGAACAAGTTTATATGTAGAATGTCTACGGTAGGTATGGAATGTCTGTATGGCCATAGCACAGAGTGGAAGATATTAGCAAGCAAGGCAGTGGTCAATAAATATTGATTCTTTTGCAAGCCCTAATGTATGAAATTAGAAGAGTTACCACAAACAAAGATGACTGTGCTGAGGGATAGTCAATGTACACGCTCAGGATTTGAACTCAGATGCCCTTTGCTCTGTTACAAGGCCTGGGATAAATCCTTATCCTGTGGTACTCCATGGTTAAATAACATGCAGTCAGTCAGTTTTAGAGTAGCCAAATTAACTCTTTTCTCCTGAGTTTTGGCTTTATGTCACCCTGTCTGGGTCAACTTTTCTGCTAAAGCATAGCAGAAACATCAGTAGAGTGTGGGTAAAATGCTTGGTCTCCACTCTGGTGTTTGGTACTAGCCCAGGGTTACCTGGGTGTCACAGGGCTGTTTGGAAAGGCCAGTTTGCATCCCTGGAGCAGCATGTTAGTGCAATGATGGTGCAAATCAGCCCAGGTGAGACAAAAAATTGGCTCTCTACTACCACTGCTCTGGCTCAGAAGCCGATGTGCTTTGTGCTGGCTGTGGGATCTCTCCAGAGCTCTGTGATGTGCAGTGATAGGCACGTTCCAGGGCTGCACTCCTGTAGTGCTGTGGGTTGTATCTTCCAGGTATTGACATGCTAGGAGACAGATGTATTCCAATTAGTTAAACTTTCCATGAAATTGAGTTTCCATGAAAAAATACTCCATTTCACTGAAGTGCAGTGGATAAAGGTTAATAATTTAAGTGCATCTTTTTCTTTTCTGAAAGAAAAGTGATTGGCTTTGTTTTTCATCCAGAAATCCCAGTTGTCTGAAATGCGTTTTCATGTGAGTGAAGGTTGCTTCAGTCCACCTTCTGTGTCTGGTTATGATTTTGCTCCTAGAGATTCTATAATCACATGCTGGGAATACTCTCATCCATGGGAATACACACTACAACCTGTGCCAGTTCAAGCTTATGTTCTGTCAAAGGTTTGGGGAAGATAGTAATGAAATAAAAGAATAACAAAGAAGCTCTGTTGTTCCGGTTTCAAAATAAAGATGATACAACTGTCATCCTCTTTGGTTTTAATTTTGTTTGACTAGAAGAAACTTGAAGCTGTCACTAACAGGTTTGTTCTGGCCATGGGCTGTAAGTTGCTGCTGATTGCTGTGCTGTTTAGAGAAACCTGCACCTGCCTTGGGTTGGGACGTACAGGGACCAGGAAACTCCCTACAAAACAGGTAGATCCTAATCTAGTCAGAGTTCAGCCATTCCAGGATGAGTCAACAGCAGCTGAAGCTTTGACTTTTCATCTGCACATATTTGTTGCCTTCTGAATAAAGAACTAGAGCAATGTGACCTCTTGCTTTTTATTCTGGACAGCAGATACTAATAACTCTTTGGAAAGCGTAAGTCTGATTTTCCAGAGCTTTAAATTGGAAGTTTCTTATTCCAAATGTTATGAAAACAGGAAGCATTGACATTTTCTGCAGAGCAGAAATGCTGAAAATTACTTCTGCAAATACATGGATTCTTTTAATAAACGTATCCAGACTTTCACCAGATTTCTAGAGTGTTTAAAACCCAAAAGGCTGGGAGTCCTGAAGGCAGGCTCACCTACTGCTAAAAGGCTTCTGAGGAGCAGTGAAGTTTCTGTAAATTCAAGGCAGTTTGCCTGGAGATTTACCAAGCTGGCAGGAAGCCTTGCAGACTTGGCTTGTGAGTTTGCTAGTGGTGAATTTAGGACTTGGGGTTTCTTTATGCCCCCGTTTCCACAGCCTGCTGGGATGACTGCAGAAAAACTATGAAGAAATGGTAATTTTTCAATGGAAACCTGCCTGGTTTTCATCAGCATTTTAGCCAAATTAATAAACTAAGATGTTTTGATGAACTTGATTTTTAATTCTTTTTCCTAGTGGAAAATATTCCATTGAAAAGTTTCTGAGTGGCCACAAGGACCTGTGCATTTTGTTACAGCTTTAGTGGTGGTTGCCAGTTGTTTCAATTTCTTTGCTTGAGATGGTCTGGATAATGCAGACATCATACCTGCCATCCTCAAACACACGAGAAAAATCTTTTACAAAAATCTGTAATGTAATTTATACAATGGCTTGTTACTGCCAGTCAGAAGACACATGCTGTAAGCTGTTTTACTGTGCCTCATATGTGTGAGTGGTTTATTAGTGTTGATTCTTTGCTAAGTTCATAAATGTAAGGAGATTACCAAAACCTGAACAAATTCACGTGTTCCGTGAAACTTCCCTACAATGTAAGTCATCTGTTCTTGCCTTAGTAGGAGTCCTCCCAGGTCTCCCAGGACAGGAAAATTGTATAAAAAATGTTTTTTTTCATTCATGTTGTGCTGCTACATATCACCTCTTTTAATTCTTGCTTGCTGGTACAGAAGCACTAAGTGATGTACTCCATGTGCAGTTTAAATGATGCCTACCAGTTGTGCTCATCTTGAGAAAAGAAAGATTATTGGAAGGGATTTGGGGAAGAGAGAGAGAGAGAGATAAACAGTGGCTGACTGCTGTGCACAGGCCTGCCACATCAGGTAAGGGCACAAAAAGAGGAATTGAAGTCCTTGGATTCATGCCTAGGCAGATACTTTGGTCAGAGCTTCTGGGAATGAAGTCTGAAATAGCTCTGAGACAGCAGCAGCAGCTGCAGAAAATGTGGCCTGGGGAGAAAATGGGAAGCAAAACGTGCAGGTGTGCGGAGTTGAAAGAATTTTGCCCTGCAAAACTCAGTTAACAGTTCCACCAGTGCTGTACAAACCAGCCAGGATTCCACTCCTGGCTAGACTCTGGGGAAACTCAACACACAAAAAGATGCCATAAAATTTTTTGTCATAGAGATGTGTTGCTGAGTGCCCGCTGTGCTCAAACGCGTTTGGACAGAAGGAGGGTTTTCACTCGTCTTCAGGGACAGTTACTCTGTTCAGAAGCAACCAGCCCTGTAGGGTCTTAAATACCACAGCTTTGTACCTGTGCAGTGAGAACTGCAATTGCTGTAGAGCTCTGGGAGCGTCTCATACATTTTGGCAAAGGTTTAAGGATATTTGCCGTTCACTTGAAGGCATTTTACACTGTGAAATCAACGTGTCAGACCAACACTTCACAAAGTTTGGTTTCAGATGCTGGTGGAATTTCACATGCAAGGTACGTGTCAGGTGCTGCTTGAGCTTATAGGTGCTATTCACTGGGAATGGGTGCCTAAGGAGGATAATGTGTTATGTATGGGCTTATGTCAGTGTGCTCCCTGGTTACTGCGGGTCACTGCTGGGCGGGAGGAGCAGACCGCACTGCTCAGGGGTTGTTACTCCTGCTCACAGTCTCAGGCAGTGCAGAGATGTGTCACTTCACTTGCTTGTGTTTATACAGCTCTTGTGGCTCAGGAGTCCACGTGACTTGGGCTCCATTTTCTGTAATGACTGTATTTTCTGCTCTCTATCCCGTGGCACATGGAAAGAATCATCCTTCAGTGGTTTGTCCACTCCTGAGAATATCCCTGGGTGGCAAATGAGCTTGCAGGCAGTGTCTGAGGAATATGCTGCAGCTGGGCTGAGTTATTACATCTTTGTTGACTTGCAACCTGAAATCTATATCCCACCGAGTCTTGCTGTGTAGCCATCATCTCTTTACCTTGGGGTTATTGATTGCATTAAAATGTTCACTTTGTACTGCACACAGACATAGGGTACTGATTACTTTTGTTCATGTTGCCACTTGGAAAGGTTATTTATGTGGGACCATTTCCAACATCAGTGCCAATCTGGAAAGCAGGATGTTTTATCTTTAATTATTTATTGAAAATCTTTATACAAGTAAGTTGCTTACTGAGATGAAAGTACTAATTCCAGGGGACATCTTGCTATCTTTATTTACTTCATTTATTTTCATACATCATCTTCAAACATCAAACCTAAATGGGTTTCATCTTTTGTTAGTTATGCAAAATCTTGTGTTCCTAATAAGAGATCACCCAGTCTAGATTTGTGGCAGAGCATTTTTAGTCATACTAAATGTGTTTGCAGTGGTGTGCTGTTACGTACGTAGGTGTGGATATAATTTTATGTATACAAAACACATTCCATGCTTATTCCTTTAAATTTTCCTTTTGTGGTTTCAAATCACAGAATCAAGTTCCCTCACCATGCAGATCATTCCCTCTTTGGACTGTCAGTAAAACATGGACTTCACTATGTAATTACATCACCACGATTTTGATTTTTGGATTGCCATATCAGGCCTAGGAATGAATATCCTGTTGCATCACTTTACACAAGGCTCTGGCATTGTTTGACAAAGTCTTCTTCCTTCACAGCGAGCTGTTTCATCAAACAGGGCTTCCTGGAACTTCCTCTGTCCGCGTTCCGTGGGGGCCAGTTTGGCACGTGCTGCCTGTGGTCACAGGCCACAGGGCCACCTCAGACTGAGGAATGCTCCCTGTAAATACGAGTATTGTGACGTTCTGCCTGTGCAGTTCTTGGAGAAGTTTCTGTCGTGAGCCCCTGACCAGCACTGCTGCACATGGGGCGGCTCCGAGTCCCCGCCACTCCAGGGCCCCAGGTGTGGCAGGGCCTGGTGGCTGCTGCTCAGCTGCTGCTGCTGTGCTGCAGGGATGGGGGAACCGCAACAGTGTGAAACAAAAAACTGCTTCACTTCAACCCTCAAAGTTTTAAGGTAGCCCTTAGGTAATTTCTCCCCAATGTTGCTGAAAGAAATCTTGGGGAGGAAGGAAGTAATTTGGTTTATTTTCAACTGATTTCCCAGCTCAGTGTCTAAGCTTAAGTAAGTGCGTGTGCATGTTTTTTTAGTGCAATACTTCCTTAATTTGAATTAAGAAAGGAAAGCTTTTCAGTTATTCGGTGACCAACTGAACTAAATATCCTTTAAAAATTAGGTGAGTATGGTTTACAGGCTCCAGTCTGATGTTTTTTGCTTAGTTGATTAGTTGGTTGGTTGGGGGGTTTTTTTGTTTGATTTTTTTTTTTCCTAATAAGCCTCCAACACTTAATTTGCACAGGCATAACTGTAATCTCTTGTTTTCAATGACAAAGCAAAATTGTTTTCAATTCTAGGCACAGAGCATTAGATCCATGGAGCTTGCTCAGGCTTGGAACTATTTATGCTGTTTGCATTCTTATGGTAACCAGTATTTTCATTGGAAATTACTTTCTTAACCAACTGGAACACAAATACCAGATAGTATTTTATTTTTGGTTCATAATGGTGGCAAGGCAGAAGACAGGGGCATGAACCCAGAGCAGCTTCATTTTAATACTACGCATAACAGAATCCATTAAATGAGTCTCAGGAGTCAGGCTCAAGGACCTCTTGATTAAGAATTAAATTACAGGTATGATTTACTAAATTTGTGCTTGGGGAAAGAAGGATTTTGATGATGATGTGATTGGTAAACTACACATTTCCTCAGCAACATATTAAAGTTAATGGGAATAGCATAACCAGACATTCAAAATGCTGCACAAATCTTAGGAAGGAAGTTATCATGTCAACTAAGCCACAGTGTCAGTAACTTCTTTACTAAAGTAAACCCAAGGGGAGAGTAAAGCTGGCTCCCCCTCTGCTCAGGAAGATGTTCTGCTGTTAAGGAAGATGTAGTCAGAGGAGCTGTGGCATCAGCTGCTCTATCTGACTTGGTTTGATAATTTTCATATGATTGTTTTAAAGCATTGAAATGTAGAACCACTTGAAAGCTTTTTTCCAATGGTTAGGTATTTTTATTAGGCTAATTTAAGTTACTTTTAAATTTCTTTGAAAATTGCTTGAAATTATACTTCTTATATCTTCCTGTCCTTTGTGAGTTTGGCACAGTGGGATCCTTAGCCACGTTTTAGGGTCTGCAATGCAGCTGCATGCAAACAATGCACTACAGCAGGGTTTGGCAGGAGAAGTAAAACAGCTGTTGCTAACTCAGGTGGGTGCAGGGAGGTAAGAGACTGTGGGCTACAAGTTCCTGTGCTGCAGAGCCTTGGTTCTAGAGCTTGTCTGTTTTTCCCCTGCTCTGTCTGAGTCTTGTGTGGCTCACAGTGTTCAGCCAGGACAGATGTGGCAGCATTGCTCCTTCAAGGGATGCAAACTAACGTGTGGGACATCAAAAAAGTCCACATCACACCCCACTGCTGTAAACCAACAAAAGTGTGTTTGTCCAGCCCACCATGCAAAGTCTGTGCTCTGCCCTAGTTTGGCTGTCTTAAGGTTGGCAAGTTAGACTGATGTCTCGTGCAGGCCCCAGTTGTTGGGTATTTTTACTCCACGGATGCAGGTATTTAGGAATTCAGTGTATGTGAATAGGAGGAAGGAGATGGGAATGGTCAGAGTCAAGTTTTTGAGCACTCTGAGATTACGTCAGTTACTCTGACCCAGTAGAGGCTTTTTGCTTGCAGCTCCAAGGGGTCCTGCAGCTGCCAGGACTTGAGACAGTGGCTCCCACTCTACCCCTCTGTTGTGTTTCACTGGGATGAACAATTGCCCTGTTTTTCTAAAACCTTTTGTTGGCAGTCATAGCATCTTTGGAGCTTTTGACCAAGAACAGCAGAGCTTTGAAAGCAGAACATTTTTCATCCCTCACCTGCAGACCCAGGATTCATTAAAGAGAGAGCAATCAGTCTTATCACAAGAGCAGAGAAACATGAAAGGCTGCTTTCTTCTAAAATGCAACAAGGCACATAATTAAAATAAACAAAGTAGCATTAACCATAAGGTTAATGGTATTGTTTTCAAAGCCATGAAAGGATTTTGGAGCATCTAAGATCTAATGTTTGGATTTCATGAAGGCCTTAGCTACAATGCCGTGTGAGAAATTACTAGTTAAACTAGAAATGGGTACAAGGAACCAGCTAGAAAACACCCCCATTTTGTGATGTTCAGGGAGGTATTGGGCTGGGGGGGACATTAAGTTGGAAGGCTCTCCAAACCAGTGTGTGACTAACTTATCCCAGCAGGAATGGCTTGGAAGTCACTAACGTTACTTATTGGCAGTACAATGTCAGGAGCTTTGTCAATACAAATACAAGAATATTACACTGGGAGCAGAGGGTGATCTTCAGGGCTGAAATGACAGACTGTTAAATATATTAGTATAAAACTCACGTGAGTTGTAAGCGGCTAGTAATAAAGATTTAAGTTTTAAGGTGAGTTTTGTAATTTGGAAGTATCTGAAGAGGAACATCAGAGCAATTCTACTGCACAGCAAATCACTGATGGTGTAGCCACGGTGTTTGTTGAGCTGTTGTGCGAGGCAGGAGCGGCAGTGTGTCTGGAATCCTGTGCTCAAGTCAGGTCACCTGTATTCCAGACAAATGAATTAATATCGGAGTGACTACAGGGAATCCAGAGGAGTTCTGAGCTGAAGCAGGAAGGCTGGGCTTGTTCTGCCACGGAAAATGGGCACTGGGGCAGAGTATGGTTGTGTCTGTGATGTACCAGGAGAAGAGGGGGAAATGCTTAGAAAGTGCTTCATTCAGGAAAAGGTTTCTAGCATTTAGGGCAGTTTATAGTAGAATTTTTTGGATGGTTTGCTGGTAGAGTCAATGGCAATGTAGGTATGTGCCTTTAAAAAAAGTAGGTTTTTTAGGAAACTGCAAGGTACAGTTGTGTGTTTCCATGACTGGTGGATCTCAGTGACCCAGGAGAACACTCCTCTTCCTTCTGTATTAATAAATGGAAGTGTGCCTGGTCTTGTGGAGACTTTTGTGAATGGGTATATCTGTGCATGTACAATTGCAAGGATATTGGGGTTTTTTGGGTTTTTTTCCAGGTGTAAATATCTTAATTTCAGGGCTTAAAGTTAGTTGCAGGTATGCTGCTACAGGTATTTAGAGTATTTCATGTTTAAGCCATGGCTATAATGAAATTTCTTCTTAATTCTGGTCCACAGCATTTGATACTGAGACACGGCAGCTGTGGGAAACGGCAGCTGTGGGAAACAGCAGCTAAAGAGCACTAATAAAGACTCAGAGTGCTTTCAGTAAACTTGTGTTGCAATGAACAAATTAGGAAAAGGAAAAAGACAATATTGCCCTCAAGGGAATGTGCTAACACAGAGATAACACCGAGTACTTCAGTAGTCTTTTGATTTAGAGGAAACCTTGAAATAAGAGATTCAGTAGCGTTTGTGTCTGATGTGTCGGAAGTAACAGCACAAAAATGTCATCCCCTTAGAAAACAACAACAAGAAATCCAGTGAAGGAAAATGCACTCAGGAAAAGCAGGAGAAAGCCTGAGCAGGTGGTTCTTGCTGGTGCTTGTCTCAGCTGTAGTGCAGGGGGCAGAGCTGTTTGCAGCCGGTGACCGGGAGTGCCCCTGCCCATCCTGGATGGGGCACGCAGCGAGGGGAAGCCTCAGCCACCTTCAGTTTTACTGCTTGCTTTAAAGTACTAAACATCCTTTTTCTTGTGAAAGTGCCATCCTGAGATAAAAGAGCCCGTGCTGCTCTCTGAAAGAGCTTTAAACAGACTAGAAGAGAAAGGGGGGAAAAGAAGAAAATGAAAGGACAAGCAGCTCACATTGGTCCTGTGCCATTTCCTGGTTTTCTTTTTGTTTTCTTCCAAAACCCATAACTTGAGGTCATTTTGGGATTAATTGAAGCTAATATCTTCACTTCAAAGCAGCACAAGATCAAGCCAAACGTACATGCATAGCAATTAAAGACTTGGCAAGGTGATATGGATTGGCTTCTACAGCAGCAGCTTTCTCCCTGTGCTGTTCCTCTTGTTCAGGCCTTTGATGTGCTCCAGAGCACAACCGGCTGGGCCTGTGCCTAAACAAAGGAGCATTTTAGCACTCCATTCTGCAGAGAGTGGCTGTTGTGCTACAGTTAATATTTTAACTGTCTGTTAAATTGGAAAGATTATGAATCCGTTGTATGACTGGCTACAGGAGAATTCTGTGGATAATGAAGGAGATTGCAGGGGGCAAATTGAAAGACTTCTCTTTTATATTGTATAGCGTCAGTATTCCTTTAGTGCTAACAAAGATGAGGCCAATTTAGTATAAATCTTCAAAGCAACATGTGTGAATTTATCTGTCCAGTGCTCATTACAGTTAATGGGAATCATGTGGCTGGAACTTTGCAAATGCTTTGCAAGTGCTCCTTTTGTGGTTACATTACAGACCCCCATGTTAGCTGTTTTGCTATTATTTTTATATTGCTCCATTTGTTTTCTTGACATTAAAAAAATCAAAACAGTAAACTAATTAAAAACGGCATCACCCCCTTCAGTGCTGAAATAAAGCAAAATACCCATTTTCTAAGGTAAATAAAATATTACTTATAATGTAAACCAACTTGAGACACAACATGAATCTCTCCTGATTTAAATCCCAATAGTATAAATCCTGATGCTTGTTGCGTGCTAATTAAGGTGAGCTTAACTGGAAAGTCAAAATGTTGGTCCAGATATCCATGTTTCAGTTTTGATCTCGCTGTGCTGTTAGTCACCACGTGTGGCACATCATCTGTATCTCTTCAGGGATATCCTAAAGGGGATGGAATCTTTAGGGAATCTGTAGGGAAGAAGAAAAGCATAATGAAAACAGGAAGTTATAAGGCAGGTAATGAACATAAAAGTGCACCTGTACAGATGAAGGAGTAAATTCACGGAAGTTTGGTCTTAATTAATGTTTTGATTGTTGTCCTATAAAAATGTTTGAATAGGCCTATACCTTATTATGGAAAAGAAGGATTTTTTTTTTTCCCCATTTGAAAATGGGATGACTTAGAGAAAGTTTTATAAAATCATTTGAAACATATGAATCATAAAGGGCTTTCAGTCTGGTGTTAGGTGAAATGTTCTGGGTTTTAGGTGAAGAAGATGCCTTGGTTTAGGCCAGCAAGGAGATGGTCAGTGGTCTATGCCCAGTGAGTGGGCTGAGTGTGATGCTAGGTGCCTTTGGTTTCTCCCACAGCCTTGTTTTGTGGGAGCCATGAGAAAAATACCCTACAAATCCTTCTTCTTGAACACAAAACACTCTTCTGAGTTTCTTCTGGTAGTGCTGTGAGTGCTAGGCATTATGTTTTAGCTTCTCTTTGATCAAGAATGTGAGTTAGGACTTGCATTCCTTCCTTCCTTTCAACCCAGGCTTAACTTAGAAAGGTTGTATAGGAGTCTGGGTTTTAATTTTTGTATTTGATTTGTGTGGCACAGTTTTGGTAGTGGAAGGCTGCAGGGGTGGCTGTGTCTGAGAAGCTGCTGGAAGCTTCCCCCGTGTCCAGCAGAGCCAACACCAGGACAGACCCACCAGTGGCCACGGGCCAGCCCAGCAGAGATGGTGGTGACACCTCTGGGGTAGCAGAGTTCTGTAGGCTGTGGGAAGCAACTTCAGCCAGAGAGAGGAGTGAGAGCCCGTGAGGGAATTAACTCAGCAGTCCCCAAGGTCAGCGCAGAGGGAGGTGCGGGAGGTGCTCCAGACACCAGAGCCGGGGTTCCCCTGCAGCCCCGGGGAGGGTGGAGGCCCACAGGGGGCAGAGGCCAGCTGCAGCCCCTGGAGGAGCCCACACTGAAACTGTGGCAGTCTGAGGAGTCCTCCCACTGCGGAGGAGGCCGCAGCAGAGACAACATGTGATGAAGTGACCACAGCCCCCATTCCCCTGTGCCCCTGCGGGGAGGAGAGAGAGAAAATTGGGGCTAAAATTAAACCTGGGAAGAAGGGAGAGATGGGGGAAGGGGTTTTAAGATTGGTTTTTATTTCTCATCATCCTTCTGTGATTTGATTGGTAATAAATTAATTTCCTCAAGTTAAGTCTGTTTGCCCATGATGGTAATGGGTGATCTCTCCCTGTCCTTATCTCCACTGATGAGCCTTTTGTTATATTTTCTTTCCCCTGCCCAGCTGAGGGGAGGAATGACAGAATAGATTTGGTGGTCACTTGGCCCTAGCCATGGTCAACCCACCACATTTTTTTTTTTAAACTTTTAATCTTGAGATTATTTGCTGTAAGTGATAGTGCAGATCAGGGTATTCTTTTCCTTTGCTTGGTTTCTGAATCTTTGAGTGCAGCTGGTTTGAGAGAAATGCCAGATACTGTCAGGGTGGGCAAACTGAGAAGCTTCTGTCCCCAGAACAGACACAGTGTTCAGTCACCTTTGTGGCAGGCCTGGCAAAAGACCAGTGCAGCATCAGACTGTGGCCTCAGGCCACCTCAGCTCCGTTGGAAACGCCCCTTGCAGGACAGCACTCTGTGCTATCCGTGTTATTCTCAGGGTTTGTTTGCATCTTTGTTTGCTTTGTTTCGTTTTCCCTTGGTCTCAAGCAAGTTGCAGGACGTGATTTAGGAATGAGCCTTGTAAGCGATGCAAAATGCGAGAATATTTTCCCCACTGTACAAAAACCTAGAGGATTCGTGCAGGTGCTAATTCCCACCCCATACAGAAGGATCCATATTTTTGAGCCACTGCAGAGGGGCAAAGAGCAGAGCTGGGTTTTTCAGTCTCACTTTTATTTTGCTTTCATCCTACAGTTCTTTATAGGAGACTGGATTTTGACCAATGGGAGAATGGAAAGGTGCAAACATCCCCACAGCACAAGCAAAATTCCCAAGATTTTTCAATAGAAACTAAAGAAGGAAAAAGAAGGTGGCAAGAGCCCTACACTGGGAAGGCTGCTGTGCAAGGTTCAGTGGTGTGCTGGGAGCTTGTACCTTTGTCTTGCTGATTAGACTGCTGTGGCAGTAGCAGAAAGCTCTTGGGGGGATTTGATGAGTATGGTAAGAGCGTGGTTGTTCAGAATGGTCACTGTGAAGGGAAGGAAAACCTTGGGAAGCCCTGAGTGTGGACCCTGCTGAGCAGGTGTGTGCTGCAAGGATGTGCTGCCAGAACAACGGCTGGCACCACGCTCTGCCCCAGGAAACCTGCTTTGGGGTGTCAGCTTTCCACTGGCAGTTGCCAGAGGATGGAGATGAGAGAAATGGACTACTACAGCAAAAAATCTGATTTGTTTAAAAATTATGATCCGGAGGAATTGCCGGTATTAAATACACTTATCACTTTTGCTTGAAGGTAAAAATGTGACATATGAGAGAGAAGGTGGGACTCTGCAGGCAAAAGGCAAACTAAACACAGTGTTGCACTTGCTGGGCTCTGTGTTTTGCCTGCAATTACAAACTGTAGTAGCAGCCTGGGTGTAATGGGGCTGGTCCTGTGTTGTGATTAAACACTGTCGTCTTGGCTGGCAAGAGCAAATTGCCTTAGCAAAGTATTTTGTGCAGCCTACATAGTAGTAAGCATCTTACTTGGAGGAGTGAGAAACAAATCCATTTGGAAAGAGTCATTGGATCTCTCTTGCCTTGGGAAAACGACATGAAAATTTTGTCCAGACTGTCAGATATGTTATATAGGTTTTGCTGCCAGTGTGGTGCTCTGCTGCGAAGCCTGTGCAAAGCGTGGTACTTGCAGTGGATTGCAGCTTACTGTGAGGAGCAATCTGACTAGTGAGGAGGCCTCTGCTTGTGGAGGAGAATCCTGTGCCTGAAGGAGGTGACTGGTCTGAAGGATAAGAGTACAGCTGAATAGGGATCTTCTGGAGGTCAGTAAGAGTCTTTGTAGAAAGATCAGATCAGAACGATAATGTCATAGTAATAATGTGATTAATAATTTCAGGTGAAAAGAATATTAAACCATGCAGTGAGCCCATCTTTCCAATATTAATGTTGGACATAGTGCCTCTTTAACTTAAAATTAATCTTTCTTGGCCAGAGCGATATTATAAATGATTCTCAGGCCCTGGTCTGCATACATTTAATCACGGTTAATTTATGTACGTGAGCAGTTCACAAAGACAATGGTTTAAGTTAAATCTAAGGACACACCAGCTATGGGAGGGGAAGAGTTTAAAGTAACATTCCTGCTGCTGTCCAAGACAAGACATTTCTGCATTACGGTCTGTAGAACTGGGCTGGAGTCCAGTCTGTGAATTGATCCAGGGTTGAAGTGGTGGCTCAGTGTGTGCAGGGCCATGCCTGAGACCCAGAAGGACTCTGTGGTGGAACTGATACAGCCTTAGGGGACTAAAGAGAAGACTGAAGAATTTTCATGCATTCCCATGGTAATCTTCAGTTTCAAGGTAACCAGTAAGGTGTTCTCAAATAAAAAAGAAAAATTCCATTTTGTTGTGAGTTCATTCCAAAATATTCTTGGTGGACATATCTGGCACATTTGAGATGTGCAGTGTACTCTTTAGAGTAGAAGGCTAAGCTTATTTGTGGTCAAAATTTACACTGACAATGCAATTTTTGAACAGCTTGTGATGACAGATCCTGTGTGGTACATCCTGGATTTGTGAGTACGTGTGTGTAGGCAGGACCAAGTCAAAGCAAGGCTCCCTCACACCTCTCAGGTTCTGTGTGACACATGGAGCCATGGGCAAGGAGAGTTAATATGTGATCCACCCTATGCCCCTCCAGAAAAAATTAGGCTGAAGTATGAATTTAAAGTTTTAAAAATTTAATGTAGTTACTGGTAGAGGTCTTTGCACTTTTATCAAAGTCAATTAAATGGCTAATGAGATCCCCTGACCCCTATAGCCTTTGTGCAGGCATATCCTGGTTTTCAGGCCTGTTTGTGCTGACTTGTTGCCATCAGTAGGTGGGAAGCACATGGACACTGTGTTTGTTTTGTGACCTGTGAGCTCTGTCCTGTCACAGAGGTTAAGGAACTGCCTATGAAAACAGAATTCAGATTCTCACTCTGACTCATTGCCTGGATATGTCAACAGAATGAAAAAGTTTATGGTAACTCCAATCTGCTCCAAATTGAAGTAAGAATATTGTACTAACAGACACTGGGCTTTCTTTTTATTTAAAGCTAAAGGTAAATTATTATTTTCCACGGAAAGCCCCTCTCTCTCATGCCTTACTTAAAATAGTGTCGTACTCTTCATATGAAGTTTGTCATAAGAGTTGTTGATGAAAGTTATGTGTGACTTTGTCTTCAAGCAAACCAAACAAAAGACATCCAGGTTGAAAAGCATCACTGTGGTTACCTGATTTAAAGGTGATGGTTAATAAAGGAGAGAAAACTGGAACTGAGATAGTAATTGCAAAAGCATAAAAAAGGTTAGGCTAGTATTTTTCATCAAAATTTGAACTTCATGTTTTGTTCATTAAATATCTGTTTTAAGGATGCCATTTTAAATTGTATAGCTAGGAGAAACCAAGCTTAACAAGAAGTTTTAAAATATTTAAAGAAGATTTGAAATAGGACAGTATTCATGTTTTGAATTCTTGGGCTAAGGGATCTGGATGGAGGCCAGTTAAGGTTTAGGGTGGAAGGTTTTCTCCCTTTAGTATTTTGATAAGAGATAATTGGTTTTAAAACGGTTGCAGTGTGCCTCTTAAATCACATATGTTCTGACTTTGCTTCCCTGTTCTTTTTCACGGTGCATTACATATTTGTGTGGGACCAGAACCTTAGAAGTAAGGAATTTGAGCTTGAGCTGGAGCTTGATTTAAACCCAAGCTTAAATATTTTCATTGAAGTCATATAGCTTCCAATCCCAGGGTAGAATGTTGGCTTTTTAAAAATCATAAATATGCCTACAGTCTCTAAAATCGGAAGAACTCCATACACTGGTAGCATGGTTTGTGGTGACAGTCACTGGCTTTGCCTACACAAAACCCCCAGTTCAAATCTGCATAGAATGTATTCTGGTTATTTCTTTTCTGGGGTGATTTTTCTTTTGTGTTCAGAATAATTAGACCAAACCTGGCTGATGGCCTCCATTTATGCAAAAAGGGCTTGTTTGCTTTGAAAATATGGTTAAACTTAATATCAGCTTTCATATTAGCCTACTTTATTACTTAAAATAGATGTTTTTGAAGTAAAATAAAAAGATATTACATACCAAAGGTTACAGAAACATGTTCTTTAAAAATTAAGTTAAATTAGAAATGACATTTCTTCTAATATTGATGTAGCTGAAAGTTAAGCTATAAAAGGAGTCAATCATACTACTGCTGGCAGTTTCAGACCACTCATTTCTAGAACTAAACTGGAGCAAAATTATTAATCTAAACCCACATCTGATTAATAAATTCCTGTAATGTCAAGATTCAAAGATGAACACAGCACAGGTTCAGGCTTGTTGCCAGGTTTCTGACACCAGAGGACTCTGAAGGGCTGTTGGGAAACTGGAGTTTTTATTGGTATTAAAAATGAGCTCATCAAATGTTCTGTACCCTATACTGAAGATTTTCTCCAGTGCATCACAAATGCTTCCTACGAGTGCTGGTATTTCTGTGTACTAACCTGCACCCATGTATCCAGGAGTCTTCAGGTTTGGCTGATCATGCTCTGCAAAGAGAAGTCAGGAATCAGTTTCCCTGGTATTAGACTTTTTCAGGAATGAAAGATTGCTGAATACTGTGAATTTTTATTAGTTTATTAAAACATATTTGCTTGAGGTTTTGAGTGTCAGTCCTTGAAATCCTGCAAAGCCAGCCCCAAACACACAGAGAGTGGAGCAGTGTGAGCAGCAGGTCTTCTCTTGTTCACCTCAGAATCACAGAACATCCCGAGTTGAAAGAGACCCACAAGGATCATGGAGTCCAACTCCTGATCCTGCACAGAACCATCACCAAGAGTCACACCACGTGTCCG
>WBMZ01009979.1:8638-73012 GCA_013400975.1 Atrichornis clamosus
TTTTTTTTTTTTTTTTTTTTAATATGGGTAGAAATAGGCAAGCTTTAATTACAAAGAAGAACTTCTTCCTTTGTTTGTTTGTGTCTACCTGGAGTCACTTCTGTGACACCAGGATGAGGTGTCCTGGCAATGATCATGATGTCAGAGGACTATGATTTCTGCTGGAGGAATAAAGAGAAGCAGCAGATGAATTCTTATAAAATAAACCTCTGCTTCCATAAAAATGTCTTTGTTAATAAGAAGCAAGAGTAGAAAAAAGCAAAAGAGATGTGACATATTTAGGTTGATTTCTTTCCCCTAAACAGAATGCCCTTTAATATTCAAGATGTATCCCAAACTTGCTGAATCTATAACCTCTTCTTTTAAGACTTAAGCCACTACAGACAATCTTTTTCTAAAGGAGTCTTCAGATATTCCTGCTGATTCTTATGACAGCTACAACTTTCATATTCACAACGCCCACATAAATGGCTTCCATATAAAGTCAATTAGAAAGCCATCCTACAGCCTCTGTGACCTCACAATTGATTCCTCCAGTTACTGTGTTGTGTAATACCTAGGGATAGAGATGGAATTAAATACTTAACTGGAAGGCAGCCAAAGTCATAACAAGAAAACACAAAGATGTAATTTCTCTGTGTCTTCATTATATCTTCATTAGACTTACATTTCACATTTGGATATAAACACATTAAATAATCAACCTTAATTTAGCTTAAAATACTTTTCAATTTTATGACTATGAGTTAATAAAGAATAATATAATATATCTATCATAAAATCATAGAATTACCTTAAAGACCTTCTAGTTCCAACCCCCCAGCTGTGGGCAGGAACTCCTTCCTCTAGACCAGATTGCTCAAAGCTTGTAGCAAATCAGACTTAGAAAAGAGTAGCTTCATTCATTGTTAACTAAAAACACAGTAGGATGGTGAGAACAAAGATGAAAATAAATACACTTTCCCCTGTCCCCTCCTCTTTCTTTCAGGCTCAGTTTTACTCCTTCATTCACAATTCCTCTACCTCTCTCCCCTCGAGTGGTGCAAGGGGGGTGAGGAATGGTGTTTGCAGTAAAAACAATTTGCTCTGCTACTCCTTCCTCTTCACGCTATTCCATACTTTAGAGGAGTCCTTTGTTAACTTCCCTCACAGGCATTCTTTCCAAGGGCTGTAGTTCTTCAAGAACTCTCCACCATGGGTTCTTGCACAGAGATGCAGTCCTTCGGGAATAGATTGCTCCAGTGTGAGTCCTCTATGGGGTCACATGTCCTGCCAAAAAACCGTGCATGAGCTTCTCTGTATGAGCATAGCCCCTGCCAGAAGCCTGTTATAACATGGGGTTTCCTTGGACTTCACCTTCCCTCAGGACATTTCCATCTGCTGCAGCGTGAGGTTCTCCAGGGGCTGCGCTGGAGCATTTCTGCTCCGACATGATCCCCATGGACTGCAGAGGGAAAACCTGCTTCACTGTATCCTTCTGCATGAGCCTGCAAGGGACATTCTGCTCTGGTACCTGAAGCCATGCTTCTCAGATCAAGACGTCAGTAGGATTGTTTCAAACTCGTTTATCATTCCTCTCTCAGAGCTGCTGTGTAGCATTTTTGGCCTCTTCTGAAATCTGTTTTGTAGAAAGCACCACCATCTTGGTTGAGGGGCTCAGCTGTGTTCCATGGGGATTCTGCTGGGGCCATCTGGAACCAACTGCACCTAACATGGGAAGTGCCTTGGCCTCTCTTCACAGACCCTCTGAACACCTTTTTAAGTAAATCCAATACAGCAGTCTACCAGTTGAGATATGAAAACATAGTGAAGTTTCTCGGCAGCATAAAAATAACTTTAGAGGTTTGTGTTTAATATTCATTGCTATGAAATATTACTATTATTTTCTCATACTTTTTTTTTTTTTTTTAATGGCTGTTTTCTTGCTACAAATAAACTTAGAAAGATTCACCATTTTCCCTGGTGAGATGTGAACTCCTTCGTGTTACTTTGAAAAGTGTCTTTCATCTCCCTCGCTGATCTGAACATTCTAATTATGGTAGCTTTAAATGTGACAGTATATTTTTCATAAAACTGACATCAGTAGAATGAAAGTAGTGAGAAACAAGGAGTTCAGATGAGGAGATGATACAAAAATGACTAGACTTATCAAGAAGTCTATATGTGAAAATTACAAATAAATGAAAAAATTATATCCAACAGGCAGAGGTAACACATTTTGGCAGTATCTGAGATATGAAAAGAAAGGAAAAACTAAGATGGTAGTGGAGTTGGAGGGAGTCTGGGAGTGATACTGCTTGAATAATTACATATTTTTATTCATTTCCAAACCTGAAAGGCGAGTCAAAAAATAATCTAAGTCCATGTCTTACATCGAGAGTGTAAGATAGTAAAGACTATGGTTGAGACTCTGTTCATTGCAATACATCAACTTATTATATCATCTTGGGTTCAGTAATGTTAAAATTTAACAATGTTGAAACACTAGTTCCGAAATTCAATAATGTTAAAACACTAGTTCCAAGTAGAATGAAACTTTCATTTCTGATTTTAGAATAAAAGGAAAGAAAAATCAAGTGCAAAGACCATGGAGCCAGACTCTTTTCAGAGGTTCACAGCGACACGATCAGAGGCAAAGGGCACCCCTTGAAATACAGGAGGTACCCTCTGAACATCATGAAATATTTTTTTTACTGTTAGACTGACTCATCACTGGGGCATCTTAAAGATCTTGAAGATATTCAAAAGTTGCCTGGACATGGCTTAAGGCAAGCTGCTACGGGTGACCCTGTTTGAGCAGGAGGTTGAAGTAGATGACATCCAGCGGTCCCCTCCAACCTCAAACGGCCCATAATTCTGCCATTGCACTCCATGTCCAGACTACCCCAGCACTCCATGTCTATGACCCAGCACGCCATTTCAGTCCCCCAGGTTCATCATGCCCTGCTCTGTGATGCTGCAGCAGAGCTGGTCTCCAGCTCCCCACAGCCCTGCCCTGCCCGGCCTTGGCCCTGCTGAGCCAGGCCCACCCGTGCCTTCCCAGGCCAGCCTCAGCCCACCCCTATGTCCGGGGATGTGCCTGATGCCCCGGGACGGGGCTGCCCTGGTGCCCTTCGGCTGACTCCTGGGGCAGTGGGCTCTGCTGGGGAGCCCCCACTGCTGCTGCGCCCCAGGGATGCAACAGAAGTGCTGAGCCAAACAACTCACGGCTCTTCTGCGCAAGGGATCGTGATACTCCAGCTCTGTCCCCAGAGCTTGTGTGCTTGGGTTTTTATTTTAATTTATTAAATTTTCTCATCTACAAGATATCAGGAAAGCCATAGGTGATTTCAGTTTTAATAACTCTCTTTTTTCTGACTGTGATTTTCCAGTATTTTGGTTACAACTTTCATATGAAATTATCACTAACTGAAAAATTAAAGGGTATTACTTGTGCATTCATACAGCTTTAGGTTAAATATTTTTGTTTCAGCATGTAATCTAATGTATGCCCTGAAAACCCCAACTTCACAGAGAAAAAAAGTGAAGTTATTTCCTTGTATAAAATAAGAGCCAAATAAGCATGCTAGCAGTGCAAATTCAAGAGATAACTTTTCATCAGTAACTGCAAACAAATGATTTCTTTCATTTCAAGTCAGATATAATCTGTGTTCCCACAGTGAGAATAAGGGTAATCGAGAAATATTTTCTAAGTTAATTTCATGCAAAGAAACCAGTACTGTGATAAACACTTAATAAGACAGAACACAGAACTCTTTGAATTGCATGAAGCAGCCTGTAATTTTTATTGTAAGATTGCAAAATGTGTGACCCGGACACAAACCCCCCTCATCTACCCAGGATATCTGTGGGAATACCAAACTGAGCACAGGAGAGTTGAACAAAATGTACTATTGTGGGTCCATCAAGCTTCTACAGAAAGGTTATTGTGCTCATAGTAGTCAAAGCACAGTATTTCTTAAAGATGTTGAATTTGGTCCAAACCATCACTTATCCTAAAATGAGTTACAGAAAATTATCTCAAATCCGTTGTGATGGATCTTCTTGCATCCATATAAATCATTTTCGGTATCCTCATTATAAAATGGGCAATTATAATGGTGTTGCATAGTGACAAATCCTCTCCCAGTCCTTTTTACCCAAGAAGAGAATCATCAACACAATCTAAATTGATTTACACTTAATTGTGCAATGCAAGCTGAACAAACTCAGAGTAGTGAAGTTCTTCTTACAGAGTTCAAAGACCTAGCCTGGCAAATTTTCAGGACAGCACAAGAAGAAAATTTGTTTCTTGATTCATTCCTTTGTCTTTGTGATTATCTCATCTGATTACCTCATAACACTATCTTATCTTGCTTGCACATTTGTGAGATGTCAATGGTTTTTAAATGACAGAAATATTTATTCGTCATACTCCATATAAAAGGTCATTTGCAGTGTTTTATGGTTTCCTCTGTTCTCTGTTGTCATTTTCTCTCAGAAACCTAAATCGGTATTTCCTACAAACAACTATTTTTTTCATCTAGAAATTATTGATCTCAGCCTTGAAAACCTCATTTAAACAATATGATTACTCTGGAGAACCCAATAGTGTACAGCAAAGTAGATTCAAGTGTGTTTTTAGGGGAAAAGAAGTATAAAAGTAATAAATCAAGTTTTGTGTATGAATATTTCCTTGTAATTGCTAGAAAAATGTCAAACTTTTATAAGCTTTAGTCTGTTTGTTAAGCATTTTCCATATTGTTAGGCCTCTTCAGAATGTCTTTTATTTCAGACTTGAATATTTTATTTTCTTAATTAATAGAACACTGAGTAAACGTAAATAAAATTATAATCTTAACTATTACCTATTTGCAACAGATTTGTCGGTTAGCTATGTACTTTTAACTCTAAAATTTTGATTAGCTTTTTTATGCCTCAGTTTGATTATGATATCCTTGTCCTCAGTGGTCACTGTGTCACTGTCAGGTAACTCTTCAAGATCACTTATGTTTTACCTGAGTGCACCCTGTGGATCCATGAATTGCAGATCACATGGTATATGTAGAGGAAGGTAGGCCATGAGATGAGCTTTTCCTTTAAGATAATTTTATTTTATTTTACTTTTTTCAAAAAGGAATTTTTTTCTTTTGTCTAACTGAGGTTTATTACAAGGCTTTTTCAGGTTTTGAACAAGTCAAACCTTTTCTTTCTTTTCTTTTTTTTTTTTTCCTTCTGGAAAGAAATACAAAGATTTACATGCTTTGAAGGTAAAATAGAGTCTCTGTGGATGAAATTGCAAATGCCTGAGGGATCCTATGCATATTAATAACACTGTTCGACTAAAGAAAATTATTTGCTATTTTAGGTAGATTTTGAGAGAACATAAAAAGAAGTACCACTCCATCGCCTTTGTGGGAAGTTAAGGGGCAGAAGTGTCTTTCATAATTTTTTTTTTTCAGGGCATCAGTATAAAAAAGAGCCAAAAAATGTCAAGATATTTTTTGTCAGAAATTAAGTACTGTAAATATAAACAAAGGATTTTATTACATTTAGATCCAAAGAAAAATTAGTTTACTTCTGCATGTACCTATATTACTATTTCTGTCTTTTCCTTTACTTAATATTTATTTAAGAGGTCTAAGAGAATTATTTAAGTGACCTAAGAAGAAGACAAAACAGGAAGTTTCACTAATGCTGTAGTAGGCACAAGAAAAAAAATCTTATTGGAAATCACCTCTGCAGTTAGTGTACTTTTGCAGAAGAATTCCACTCATGAGAGAACAGAAATTTGCCATCAATGTGTCTTAATGTTGGAACAATGCTCAGAATGTGTATGACCTATGAATGTTCACCCTGCAGATCATTATGTCCTTTTCAGTTCTGAGAGGGTTAATTGTTTGTTTGTTTGTTTGTTTGGCTGAATTTGCTTGGTTTTGTTTTCAATAGAAAAACTTAGCAGACAATCTGATTTTAATGGCTCGGGGCACCATGAACCATATGACACACTGGTAGTGTGTGTCATGCTATGGCACGGCACTCATTTTAATGTCACAACTGCACTCAAACTGTAGAGGGTGTAGTGAAGTAAAAAAACCTGCAAGAACTTAGACACTTAGAGCTGCATGTCTACTTTTATTTGTATACACGAATCACTACCCTTTTGATGTTGTGCTAAACACAGTCTTCTGCAGCTGAATTATGCTCAGAAACTTGGTTGTTACCTCAAATTAAAACCATTAGTTAAGTCATAGCAGTGTGTACTTCAGATCCACACCACTGCAGGCCAGTTTCTGGTGACCCACAGCCAGGCAGTGTTCCACTTTGTCAAATCTGTATCCAGGGACATATGAAGTACTCTTATGATTTCCTTCCAAGCCTTCTGTTGATGCTCCATAATGACGTGGATGTCCTGTAGGCCTCTCTCTGTCTGTTAAGCACATGTGCATAGCTTCAATCCTTTATGGCATATCATGTGACCAAATAGCACCAGATGACTATGTTTAGGCAAATAATTCCCACATTTATCTCCTTTATGTAGCCCTAACTTGAGGCTGCTTTCAATGCAATGCTATCACTACTACTGCTACTGCTACTACTAAAAGTGCATACAAATTATTTAATGACTTTTTGGTATATTTTGAAGTGGTTACTTACATCATTTTTAAAGTCATTTTCTAAAATTACAGCTTTCAGTACTTAGATATTTAGAATTTATATATGCACATAAATGATGCTTCAATTTACTTCAATTATCCCCTGCTATTAGATTATTATACATACCTGAATATCTTTAAATTCTCTGCTATCTTTATACTTATAGGAATCATTCCACCACACTCATTCTTCCAATCAGTCCCTCACTATGACTTCTTTTTCTCCTTTGCATAAATCTGAAATTTAATTACTTTAACTAGAGTTCCATGCTGAGGAGCAAAATCAGCATACGTTGCAGCTTTGAGAACGACCCACTGGCCCTACAGCCCGCTGATATTTATTTGTGTGCTGACAGTGATGGCACCTGAACTAATTTGAAATAAATTGTTTCTTTAAGCAAAAACTTCCAGCCCCTGAATGCAGCATAAGACTAGTAATTATTTTTAACAGAGCTGGGCCTTGACAATAGGACTAATTTTTCAAATGTTACCTTAAAGCAAATACTGATCTGCAAATACTGAAGTGCAACAATTTAGCTCCATAGAGCAGTTTCTCTTTGCAGAGTGACAAGATTGTGTTCAAGGGTACCACACAGATCATTACCAGAAACTCAAAAATTTTTAGTAAGTAAATAAAGATGTTAACCACTACATTACCACTTATTTTAGTTGTTAAAAAATAATTTGCCCTGAATGTCAACTAATCTGAAGACTATATAATGCAAGTTAATTGGCATACATATCACTATAATGAAGTAGTAATGCTGACCATTTATTCTAAATCATTTTTTAAACTGAGGAAAGACACTGAATAATATTATAGTATCAAACTGTTTAAATTACTATATGACAAGTTCATCCTTTCAATATCAGCTGTACTCTCACCTAATATACTGCTGAATTTCCGGTGCTGAAAATATTTTAAAAACCTGAAACAAACATGCAAACCCCTCTATAACAAATGAAAACATCATTTATACAAAAAAAAAAAAAAAAAACAAACAAACAAAAAAAAAACTTACTCTGGGCTCAAATTAAATGTGTGAATTATATATTACCAAAAAAATCATAAATTCTAATTTGTTATCTCACTCATTTTTAGTAAAAATCAAAACAGAAACAATTTTTTTTTTTTTCATTACTAAAGATACTTCATATCTTTCCCTAGGGGGCTTGCAGATGTTGGAATCCAGCAGCCTCAAATAGTCAGGGGAGGATAATTTTATTGAGCTGTGGCGGTAATATGAGATGTTCTATCTGTATCTCCAGATTTCAAGATTCCATCCTAATGCATTTTGAGGTCCGTATCCCACACACAACTTTCCCACAGAATAAGCCACCCAGATGATAGTAAGTAACTAAGAGTTCCAGAATCATGTACAAATAAATAACTGCAGATTTTTCCACTTTAGAGGGTTGCAACACATCTCATTTCCTTCTTTCAGTACCTGCTCAGTATCATTTTGAAAACAAGGGATCTGTGACATGGTTATTGATTGCGAAGTGTATCTGAATATTTACCATGCATGCTGTGCAGAATATATTCCTAAAAGGTAAACAAGTCAAAGAAATACTGTGTCTGCTTTTCCATAGATGCTGATGTAATTGTGCTCCTGGCCCTAACAGTGCTATAGCAGTGGTGTACCATGTTAAATAAAGAGGAAATACTGCTGAATGAAGAGAAATGTGCTCTGAGCATGAATATGAACCATCTCCATGGCATCATTGGATTTATTTTTTTCCTTAAAGAATTTCTTGTTTTCTTGCATTATAGGTAAAAGGAAATAAAATCTGATTTTCAGATAGTAAGGGAAAAAACAAGGAGCTTTCATTTATTTTGTTGTCGTTTTTTTCATTTGGTCAATTAATCCATCTGTATATTTACCATTTTTTAAATTACCAAAAATATTCACAAATGCAGTACACCTATTCTTGCTCTCTTTTAACTTCTTGTGTTTGTCATGGACTGCTTTCTCTGTGCAAGCTATTTTAAATTTAAGAACAACAACAACTACGGAGGGGATTTATTTAAATTTTGTTTTTCATTTTTACCTAATCTGTCAGAGACCTTTTGTGGCCAAAGGCATAAATGAAAGGTAGGCAGCAAAATCATTTGTCTGAGAGACCCAGAACTGTTCTGCTTACTTTGTTTGCAATTCCTTTTGCAGCTCAGAGGAGCTCCAGTCTGACCTGTAGTATACGGCACAAATACCACCTTAGATAGAGATTTACTGTTGGTGAATAAACAGAGCAATGCTTGTCCTTAGTCTACAACTTTTCAAGTACTGTAACTGTAAATAATTATTTGGTTCTTGTGTCATTGATGATCCTTTCATGTTTGTTCAGCTTCATTTCTATTCCTCCTTCCTTTTTCTTTCAATTTAACTCAATTCCATCTAACATTATATCTAGAAAATAAGAGAGAATGTTTGTGATGTGCATTAAAGTTGACATAACAGAAACACCTTTTTATTTTGGTGTTTATATATATTTCTCTCTTCCAGTAGGTGTGTTCTTAACACAGATAAGACAGTCTTCACAGCACCCAAAAATGTCTATATTAAACTGAATGCTTTCATTTATACTAAAATGCAGTACTTTGTGTTTTCTTTATGTCTTCTTATCTTAACCAGCAGGCTTCCATCAATGAGTGATAAGCAACATCTTGGAATAATGAAAGAAAATATTTCCTTGAAAGAAAATAATTCCTTAATAAAATAATCTTAAGGAATTCTTTTATAATGAACACTGAGATTTGCAAGTGTAAATAAGTAATAATGTTAATGTGATGGATTTAATCAATTCTCCATGGACCACCCTCATATGTTCTGTACACCACACCTCGGAAACCTCTTAGCAGACATTTTCAGAACAGTTACATCCACAATACTCATGTTTAATATTTTAGCAGTAGGCTAATAATTTACTTCTGATTCTGTAATTTCACCATAGAAGTGCTTGTGCCTACACAAACACTATTTTTTTTTCCCAGAAACATAACCCTGCACTACAAAGTGAGCAGTGCCTGTTTATCTGGAACATATGTGCCATGTATAGCCTCATGGGTACATACTCTATATTTCACAGAACTGCTAATCCTGCTGAAAACAAAGTATACTGTATTTGAATGGGACCATAATTTCATCCAATTATAAATGAAATACACCTGCTTAAAATTTGTGCCAAGTAATAAAAATAATTCAAACCTGACAAATCTAATTTACAGATGGTGGAGCATGCCTACATTTACATGCAAAAAGCTCTGGATATTTGAAGTTTTTATATTAAGATAGGAACATGTGTTTCTAATTGAAATGAAGCGAACACAATCACCTGTTTTCAACATCAGCCAGCCCTTCATGTTAAATATTAAACATTCTGAATCTGGTTCAAAACCATTCCCAACAGCAATTAACTCCCACTTGCACACTTAAGTATTTTTTACGTTACATGCAAGCCACATACCTGGAAAAAGGCCAAAGCAAAATCTATTCTTGTAAAGTATATTTTAAAATGAGAAATACTTTTAACTTTGAGACTCGCTGAGGTCTGTTTTAAACATCCCATTTATGCCTACTTACTGAAGTCAAATGATTCCTTCACTATGTTTAAAAAACTGATAAATACCAGTCAAAGAAAAAGAAATTGCACTAAGTTTGATCATTTAGCCAGGAGAAAAACTAAACCTAGTAGTAAGCAGTACACTATTTCTACTGAATGCATTTCAGGACAGGAATCTTAGCCTGACTGAAGTTAGAAGTGGTATCAAAGAACCTGTGTCCACATAAATGAAGATGGTGTGAAATGTAGAGGGTAATACACTCCATGGCTGCTCTCGTGCTGTGTGACTGAGAGTACGTATACTGCACCACACAGTCCTATAATTTATTTAATTTTCATTAGATATCCTGGCCTGTTGCCATTTTCAGGCATTAATCCAGCCAGGAACATGATGTTCTCTATACCTCCCCTGAAGATAAATTAAGGCCATTTGGTGGGAGTTTAAAAATACACAGTGACATACCCTTCCACCAAATATATGAAACAGACAAGGTCTTCTGCATTCTGGGGTCTATGCTTAGTATTTGCTTGAAATTTATCTGCTTGCATGGCCTGTGAATCAAACAAACTTTGAAGTATGTGTGTTTCATGAACAGAGAAAGTATTGCATAATCTGTAACCTTTTTTAATGTTTTATAAATACATAAATGAAAGTCATGTCTCCAACTTCCCTTGTTCCAAAGTTAAAAGAAATCTTTCGCACAGAATATAGGTTTCTTAAAATAATAATCCAAACATAAATAATGTGTGATTGATATATGAAACATAAGCTGTAACTGATATAAAATAATTATACCTGTTTATATCAGTAAAAGCTTATGTTTCATATATCAATTACACATTATTTATGGTTGGATTATTATATAAAATACATATTATATACAATATTACATATATAATTTTTTTGCATTTAATTTGAACCTCCTAGTGTCACTGAAAGAGTTACAGGAGTCCACGTGAGGACCCTTCTCACTTTCTCACACAGATATGTCCAGCTCCCTGCTCAAACCGCTGATTGATTCCCATGTCAATTTATAGAATGTAACTCTTCTCAGGCAGTGAGTTGAAATCCCATGTGCCCATTCGAAGCTTGATATTCTGCTGGAGAGAAAAAAATACACTACCAGTTTGTTCTTCCAGGGTTACAAGCCTGCAGATCCTAGCTGCCTTCTCATTTGGGGACTAATTGCTTTTGCATATTTGGCCATGATGTAACACTGTAGTCCGGTCATGCAGTATTGCCACTGCTAGTAACAGGCCATAAGTTTGGTGCTTCACTTGCCAGGCCTGCTCCATCTGAATTTTTCTTTCTGTTACCATAGATTTTTTATAAAAAGTAGCAAGAAAAAAAAAATCACATAGAATGAGGTATTTACAGCTCTAACGTTGTGATGTAGTGTAGAGAAATTCAGTTCTGGTGCAGTAGCAAAGACACTGAGAAGTGGAGACACAGGGCACGGAGCAGAGGAACTCAAGCATGGGGTGGGGATGAGAGATGAGTCACAGGCTTGGCACTGGAGGTGCCACACCTATGAACAACCCACGGTCATTTACAGAAATGCAGATCTGGAGATGGACAAAACTGGGTTTTGGTGTAATGAACAGAAGAAACACCTAACATGTATCTAACATGTATATAAAGGGCACTATATATAGTAACCTGAGACCTAGCATGACACTGCAGACTAATGAGGAAAGAGAAATGTGCAGAAGCTCATTAAAAAACACATACAAATTACCACAACTGTATACTGAAGGACAAAAGAAAAGCTCTAAACAGAATATTCGTTCCAGCAAAAGACTCCAGAGGCTGACAGAGTTTTGTCTGTAAGTCTGTATAGGTGAGTGCTTCTTTTAAAGGTGTCTGGCCAAGGACCTTTCTCAATAAAACAAGAGGTAACAAGAAAGAGAGGAAGCCATAAAACCTGACTGTTGTACTTTCAATTGTCTTACGAGTATTACCGTCTTTTAACTATTTTTTTTTTGTCTTTGATAATTGATCTAGACTAATGGTGATTCTTGAAATAGACTTTTCAGATTTCTTTTAGGGAGAAAAACAACCTGTTGGCTTTACTTTTACAGATACATGTATTTTGCTTCCTCTTTGCCCATAAACAATATTTTGAGCATAATGCCAACTTGCTTTTAGTTATTCTTTCCCATAGTTTGTTCCCACAGGGGAAGATTGATTTCAATTTACTTATTTATGCCCAGATTCATCCCACTGAACTTCAGGCATTTATCTAATGCATCTGAATAAGGGTATACTCCACCAAGTGCCTCTTGTATCAGTGGAGAGACACTGCATGCCCAAAGGGCAAATCTGCTCTTTGTGACAATACACAAGGAAAGTTATTCACTTTCTGAAAATTAGAGAGAAAAAACAGGACTGATTCCTAATTCAAGAACCTAAAAGAAGTAAAAAATCAGGGAGAATTAATCTACCCTTGAATAGACAAACTTTGTTTAAGGATGAGCATAAGAATTCCTGCTATTTAAAACCCTTTGCTGTTACCAATCAATAAATCCTTGCATAACAGCACTACGTGTATATAACATATGAAAGCAAAAACTTTTTACTACAGAGGGGCAGCAGAAGTATCAGTGAAATAAACCATTTTCACTCTAAGTGCAGATCACATGCAGAAGGAATGAATGCAGAATGATACTAGAAATTAATTTCACTGTAAGTAAAAAACTTATTTGGCCAATGACACAAAATAGTGCAAACCGCATGAAGTGGAATTGAAGTTCTGCAGCAGCAGGTTATGTTGAATTACCATTATTCTACTTAGCAGGAGACAAGGAAAAGGTATTCTAAAATGAAAAAAATATAGAAAGGACATGAAAGTATTATCTGGGGGAAAGTACTTTCTGAAAAGGAATGATCAATCAATATTGAGTGCTTGTTCCTCCTTTACTTATCTTTGCAAATTTTTTCTGCTTCTCCATTTAATTAAGACAATAAAGAGACTTTTAGACGTCTGCAGTTCATAATAAATGGACTTTGGACCTTCAGATGACAGGTAATTTGGAAGATAATCATTATGCAAAGGTCCTGAATTTTAAGTCACAGAGGGCAACTCATTAGGAGCCTAAAATTCTTGAGTGTCAACATTTCACACTGTGTTCAGCCTTGCCCAGACCCTTCACAGAGACTGTGTATGTTACAAGGTGTTTCAGTCTGTGAGCTGAAGAGTGAGGGAGAGCGCGTAATCCCTCTTCCTTGCCTTTTCTCTGGCCTTCTGTAATCACATGTATCATCATCACATGGAATAATATGATTTTTTATGGTAAAAAAATTCAACAGTTATAATAAAATATATGAGCCGGAGTATCTAGAGAGTAAGGATCTATTTTGCATTCTTAGCCTCCAAAAACATGTGTGTTAATTAATGCATCTGAAAGACATTTCTTGCTTTGGCTACAAATGATAATAAAGAAAAACTTTTATCAAAAGATCACGCTATACCTAATTTTTAAAAAATTCCAGGTTTTCATTTAGATAGGTCAAAAATAAAAGATTTTGTAAGCTAATGTAGATATATAAGTGCTAAATCCTGAAGAAGTGAGTAGATGAAATCTCTTGGGTTCATATTTAACGTAAGGACCTTTTTTCCTAAATTTACACATCTTCAATATTGATCATTCCTAGTTTTGTGCCTTTTTGAAAGATAAAAATAGGTCTTTGATATTGTCTTTCTTCAGTACATAAAACTCTACCATATGTGGAGCAACAGAGAACAAAAGGACTTAAAATCATAGGCTCAATGTACTTGTAACCCACTATTTCAAATCGTTTTCTGTAACTGGTTCAGAACAACATTTCATAGAACCTCAGTTTCCAGATGTACGATTCCACAATAACTTTGCTAGCAGATAGCACAGAGATTAAAAGGAAAGACTGAACAACAAAAAAAATACCCACCATATTTTTGTACTTCTACAAACATATTATATAAAAATTAATCATCTGTAATGAAAAATCTAACACCAACCTCTGGCAACCATGAATAATCAACTCTATATTAACCTGAAGGTAAAAGTGATGTGGTCTTCTGTTCTAGGTACAAAACTCTATGTATTGAATTTTTTGAAAAAGTTAAAAACCTGAAAAAATCACCAAGAGTCTAGAAAATGTTGTAATCTGTAGCAATGGGATCCAGGTGCCAGAATTCATTCACCTTGCTTTCTAAACTGGGTGATAGTATTGTCACATTGAAGAAATTTTCCTATCAGAACTATTTGACTGTAGTATTCCTTGTGATGTTTGCTTTTTTACTCTTTTGTGACACCTTTCTTTTTAATTTTCTTTCAAATGAGAAGAGTATTCTACAGTATGAACCTAAACCAATGGTTTAAAAAACAGCATCTGGCAAATAATGTTTCGCATTGTTAAATAGCTGTTTCCTTTCAGAAGATGACTAGTAAAAATGTCATTAAATATTCCTATGTGCATGTGTTTTTAGCATGTTCTGTTTTTTCAAAAGCAGAATTAAAACATCAAATTATGTAAAGACTAGCACAAGGATAAACTGTTGAATTCTTTAACCCAGACCATTCTTGAAATTGCATGCAAAATGAAACATTTGAATGTCAGTTACAGTGGCACCTTAACAATCTAATTTATGTTGCTTGGTATGGGGTTTTCTTTTTTCCTATTTATCTTTTTTTAAAAGGTTTATGTTTTCAAAATCATGTTGTTTATATCCTTGAATCTAAGCACACTGATCAAAAAACAGCTCACACTCTCAAATGTGGTATTTCTACCTACAGCATCAATTAAGTTGGCTACATATCTTAATTGTTATGAAAATAACAATGTTTGCACTTTTTTCCCCCATCAGGCATTTCAGGTAAAATGAAAGGCTTTTCTATTGCTTTAAGAAGACTATTGGCTATTTTCATCTGTTCTGTTTCAAATTGTTAATGATGTAAACAAATAATGTTTGGATGTTTGTGAAAACATGAAAATTATATATCTCTTAAGTGAACAAAGAAAAGCATGTGTTGGAATACTTCCAGAGAGAGAAGAATGTGAACCAAAATGAGAAAAAAAGGGATTTTCATAGAATAAAGGGTTACATTCATGTAGCACATTTTAAAGTTAGCAGAATTAGATTTTAATAGAAAATTATACATGATGACAGGAAGCTGTGTAAATGTAGGAAGGAATATATATTCATATTCATGAAATAAGCATTCAGTTAATAAAGACTAGTTCATTCTGCTATAGTATTGAAAGGCGAGAATATTTTCAGACTCTCATCACCCTTCTTGATTATAGTTTATACTTCCTCAACGGATGTTTGGAAAAGACAACCCCAAGTAAGCCTAGGTTAAACTTGAGGGTACACAAAAGCTGAACCTTAGGACTGTTTGGTCCTTTCCCATTATTTGAAACTGAAGACGTACAAAGATACTCATGAGAACTACAAGTTTAGTATGTCTTTCTAGATAATATCTGTACATATATTTTATCTTTGAATTATTTTGCTGTTCATACCACAGCCACAGTCCATCTCAGCAACAGCACATGGATTTTGCTCCTGTCTCCTGGTTAATCACCAAGACCTATAATCAGCCGTAACTATACATTTTGGCCTCTGTTTTTATTTAAAAGACACGTATAGTGTTAACTATTAAAAAAATCCCACTCCCCCCAACAAAATAACTGCTTATGGTGCTGATTTTTTAAATTTTTTTAATCATAAAATATATGCTACTAATAATTTCAATATTTTGTTTTACTTACAATATGACCATGAATTCAGTATTTCTAAATAAAGTGAGATTATTCTTCTCTAACACAAAACAGAAGATAAGGGTCCACATATACCAAAATGCCATAACCATTCCATATTTGATATGGTGGGTGAGGGAGGGTGTTGTTTCTTTGTTTCATTTTTTATTCAGATTTGTAGCTATTTGATTCCATAACCCACAGTGGCAAATTAACTAAATTCCCATTAAAATGTAATTTCTATGTTATGGCTTTTCTCTTCATAAAAATAAAAAAATATTAACAGCTTTCACTGTTGATAATGGTTATCAAATAATTATTCTCCATATAGATTTTATCCACAAATTTTCATATGGTGATGAAGTCTAAGTTCTGTGAATGCCTTGTTCAACTATATTAACAAGTCTTAGATTTACTAACAGCTGTTCTTTTCTAGATTTACTTTAGACTTTTTTTTTCAACCTTGTGCAGCTGAGCATTAGTCATCTTGTAAAAGTGACTGTGACAGCATCCTGACTTACTCAGAACTTTGAAGTAAATTTATTTGTATCTTTTCCATGCACTAAATACCAAGTTCCTCAAAATTACTTTGAATCTTGAAATCTAGAATTTACTACTTGACAGAAAACACCATTCAAGGAACATTGGATCACAAAAAGAACAGATAATTTTCATTACAGTAGCCAGCCCATCTTTACAGTGTCACTACTATGATTATAGTGGGATTTTTGTTTCCTTTATGAGGAAGACATTGGACATTTCATGTCACTAGTAAATTTCTACAATATTTCTGAAATAGCTGAAAGATATTGTTTCCTTTTATAACGACCTGCTATCCCAAGCTTCCCTCTTTCTCAATATATTTATTTCAAATGTAATATTCATTGTTATTCAATCCTATAAACAGCCTTCTGCAAGTCACCCTTAAGAAAATATATGATGATTTAGCAGGACTTCATGCAAAAGAATGTTTAGAAGTTATTCCATGTGTCTTTGTACTGGGGACCAACTGCAGCTTTGCAGAGAAGTACCTGGGCATGATAAAGGGCAACAAGTTGAACATGAATCAGCAATGTATCCTTGTAGCAAAGGTCAGCAGCATCCCAGCTGCAGCATGAAAACTCTTGCCAGCAGGTCGAGGGAGGTGATGCCTCCCCACATCCTCAACCCTGGTGAGGCTACATCTGGAGGTCTGCTTACAGGTGTGGTGGACATATTGGAGTGAGTCCAACTGAGGGCTACTTGTTAAGGGACGGGGTCATGCTTCATACGAGGAAGACTGAGAGAGCTGAGTTTGTTTAACCTAGAGAAAAGAAGTCTACAGGGGACCTATCAGCAGCCTCCAGGTACTTACACACTGTTTTTTGAGAAGATGGAACCAAGCTCTTCTCAAAGGTGTGTGATGCGAGGACAAGAGAGACATGAGTGCAGCAGAAACAAGGAAAGTCCAAACTGGATATCAGGAGAAACAGTTACACCACGAGGTCAGCCATGCAGTGGATCAGGTTGGCCACAGAAACTGTTCAGGCTCCATGCTCAGAGACTTTCAAGATCTGACTGGACAAAGTCTTGAACCTCCTGGTCTGACATCAGAGCTGTATCTGCTTTGAACAGGAGTTTGGGCTAATGAACTTTTCATGTGCCATGATTTCTTAAGGTTCTATGGTCCTATCCTGCCTGGTCTCCATTTGCTTCTTCCAAAGACCATGAGTCTTCCTCAGATCCTGTACATTATCTACCAGGTTTAGTCAGGTGTCTTGGATACTGTAAAGCACCTCAAATTGCGTTATAGCACCATATAAAACAGATTGAAGAATGACAAGGCCTCCCTATTTTAAACAGATATCTAATCCCCCATTAAAATTAACTCATACCTAATGTGGGATTCAATGACCCACAATTAGGTTCTTAGTGAAAGGTGATGAGGTGGAAAACTGTAGGTTATCCAAGACACACTAGAAATGCTTTTCACTACGATAGGATAACCAGAGCCTCAGAGGAGGCATTGATGACCCTCAGTGATACACCAGTGTGATATCTCACAGCACCAAATTTTTACCTTAGACATGAAACCATGTGGTTCAACTTACCTCAAACTAGACATCTGTGACCTGCTCCAATTTTGTAAAGATGTCATCAAGTGTAAAAATCAAATGCTCAGAGATGTCTGACATAACACTGTGGCCTTGGAGATATAATAGGATTTATGGGAGAGCCATGGGCTTTTTGGAGTGGCAGCTGGACACAAGGACAAATACCCTAGGGTATTTTAGAATTATAGCAATATGTAGGCAACTGGTTAATCTGAATAAGGTCTCTGTAGCCTGCCGATATACTGAGCAGGGTCTCAGTTCAGCTGCCATGTATGTAGGGTTTTAACGTCATTGCAAACACCCTCAGCTGTCATGAGTATCTGCTAGCACCACACTTATATTTCAAATTCACTGATGTATCCTAAACTTTACTAGGTGCCTTTGCAAATGACAATTGAAGAATTTCAAATATCCTTAAGAAAGTTTTATAGATAGATAGATAGATAGATAGATATACACCCCCCACAACCCCCATATTTAGCCAGCTATATTTGCATATCTATGTTTAGAAATCGACCATCTGGAACTGCATTTTACCCAAGGAAACATTAACTGTGTTGTATAATATCTGAGTCCTTTCCAAACTGCTGACTCCTCAGGCAAGGAACAGATTCTGAGAGTCAAAAGCTGATATGGTAATTTGGATAACATCACTTCCTTTGGTTACAGATTTTCATTGATGGTACAACAACATGAAGTAGATAAGAGATAAGATTTGAACTGGAATTTCATTTTAGTTGAGGAGTAGCTAACTCTCCAGAGTTTCAATTTTCTAACTAAAATAGTTTTCTTGCTTAGTGCTATTGGCCATATACCTGGGCAATTGCTCAAGACCTAAAACTGAAGTTACCTAAACACTACATTTACTAGTAAGAAAAATAATCCAGCAGTAAATAAAAAAACCCAAAAACCAAAATAAAACAAAAAAACCCCAGCCTCCTATTATTCTTTGTTGACTAGTACCCGAGTTGCAATTCAAGCTTTGATACATGTGTATATATACCACCCTTATATATAATATAAATATAAATAAAGCACATATTGTTTTTTATTCATTCCTTTAAAATCTCTATTCCTAAAGATTTTTTAGTATTTTCTTAATCAAAGCTACTTTTACTTTATGAAATAGATTAAAACTTTACTGGCAATTGCATTCAGACAGAAGTCTGCAGACCATCTGTGACTTGAAACCACAGCACATAGCCAGACCGACCCTGGTCTCAGAGAAACACTAGCCCATTTGACTCTAATGACTGCCTAGAAGGCATGTGTCCTTCTGGGACAATGAAATTCACAGATCTGGCACATTCTTCCTAGTACAAACAATGTCGCTCTCTTGTTTTAATTGCCATCATAAGAAAATCACAGGAACACTACGAGGCTTATTTTATGTCTTCTTTTCTTTTTCCTAATTTATTTTTCTTTAGAAATGTTTTTTACTTTTGGTCTGGAAAGGTTTTTGTTTGCTTGTTTTCTTTCTAACAATGCTAGAAATTTTTGAAATATCTCCTGTGAACCACCACAGCAAAAATAATTGTAAGTAACTACAGATGATTCTATAATGAATCATTGTACAGTTTTGCAAACAAACAAAAAAAAAGATAGTAAGAATAATCAAAGAAGGATAAAAATTCAAATTTAACAGCCAAGATGAGCAGGAAAAGTATCCATAACTATCAAAATGTATGTGCATCTAGAGTGATGCAATGAATACACTCTTGTTTCAAATAAAGATGGAGAAGAAACATAAGAATTAAAATATGGAAAACATAACCTTAACACTGTTGATGTTGTTGCAATTCAAGGAACAATGAGAATTACATATGACATTTTCAGATGATGTACAATATAAATATAACAACATTTGTACACAGAATCTGTATTCTTTTTTTTCATCTTATTTTTAACCTAATTGAAAAGTCTTAGCAAATGCAAACAATGGTTTTTCTAGCAAGACTTTTTTCCTAAGGAATATCTATTTGCTACTTACAAAATTGACACCTTATAGCTATGTCTGAAAAGCATATTCACCTAATCTTTGTAGTCCTCAGAGATATAGAATTTAAAAGCAATTAAATGGTGCTTATAATTTAGGTCATATTATTGCTTCTAAATGAGTAACAAATTGCTGGTATTAATTATGCATTAACTTAAAATAGGCCTTGGCTTTTAATATAAAACCAATTTCCTGATGGCTATGGATTTTTTTCATCTTCTTTTGGCTTGTAAAACCATTTGTTTACTCTATGCACATGTGCTAAAATAATGAATTCCTCATGAAATCTGGTGCAAACGAATGTTCTGCTCTTTCACTTCAAAGCTGAGTGATTTTTGGACTTCTGGCAGAATTGGTTCGAGACACATATTTATAGAAGACATTGTAATAGGTACATGTAAACCTGTGATATAGCAGATCCCACACCTCCAATCATTATTATTTTCCCATGTTTCCCCAATCATTATATTTTATTTCATGATGTCCAAATAGATGTTTTTCACTGATACAAAAGTCTTTCAACTTAACAAATACTTTATATTTCCACGTAGATTGGAGACTCAGTGCTGAATACAGAAGTTTACTGAAAAGAAAATGAGGCCAAGCAGTTGCATGATCTATCATGTGTTTTTCTGGGAGTTCTTGGAAGTAGGTGACTATGTTTTATAAAGTTGTCCTTGTACTTTTGTCCAAAACCCCACTTATATATGGGGTTGTTATATGATATTTAAGTTTATGTTGCTGATATGCACAAAACTGACAAGAGATCTTTCGATCTGTGAAAACCATGACATTCGTAAGAATGAAAGAGCTTTTATTATCAATACTGTAATACCTCAGAAACAACTATGTGTGCAGGCAGTTGGCAGTTTTTCCATTAAGTGGCAGCTCCATCTGATGGTCCATTGCCTCTAATGCTCACCAAATAATCAGTTGATGCATCTATTTACTCCTCTCTCTTTGATTCAATACTTACATTACAGTGACTGATTGCTCATTTGAGACTGTTTGGCTTGGAGAAAGGGAACGACACTTTTAAATTCTGGATTTTGACCATTTTTTTTTAAAGTTTGTGTAATGACTGATGGGAAGTCCAGCTGCCAAGTAATGCTGTCTTTGCTGCTGACTTGGCATGGCAGCTTTTTGCACAAATATTCTTGTAGTAATTTTTGATTCTTAAGCTGTTTTTGTTGTTGTTTTCATAGACATACATAGCTTGCATTAATAGGAGATTTAAAATCTTGATAATCAAAACAATCCAAGACAACCTAACAGAAAGATTAAATTTTAAAATACGTAAGTACTTTCAGAACGGCCAAAAATATATGGAAATTGATAAAAGAGGGATTTTAAGGAGCATAAAAGTAACTGACTTGCAGGAAATTACTTTATAACCCAAAATTTATTGATTTACTTATTTACAGAATAAAATCATTAAGGGACTGCTCAGGTATGTTATATTTGTATCAGTTAAGAAGCCATAAGCCCTTCACATTGACAAAAATCAAAACACTAAATCAGATTAAAAAAAAAAAAAAGGAGAGAGAAGAAATAGTGACATAGGGTAGAAAAAACAGCTGAAAATCCAGTCTGAAGATTATCTACAGATATATGCCCATCTGATGAAGCATGTAGCTTCACATTGGCAATAGCTCCAAACAGGAGGACCTCTTGGCAGAGAAGCTGATGGTTGAAGTGCATTTCAGTCTGTCCTATCTGGATAGGACTAATGTCCTGTAAATAGTGGTCTGATATCTTCTGAACAGGCAAAATGCCATACTAACAGACGGATATGAATATTAGCATGAAAAACATTATTATGTACTTCATGATTGAGTTTTACAGTCTCTAGTTTTTCAGTCTACAGAAAACTACAGAAACAGTGTTGCAGCAAGTTGCAGGCAGTTTTTTAAAAAGTACATATTATTATTACCAAGTTTAAATAATTATGTTTTGGAAAGAACAATCCCATAGGAGGCAGTCTAACTATTTCTGGAGCCTTTAAATTAAGCTTACTGATTAAAAAATATCATAAGAAATAAACATAGTATTATAAGGATTTTAAATCTCAGGTCAGTTCAAAGGCAATTGAAATCAATACAAATGATTATATTTTATTCAACAAAGCTTTTTGCTCAGATCAAAAGTTAATGCTGAAGGAACCAAATTTTCAGGATTAGTCATTCCTAATAATGAATAATCAGGGCATCAATATCCAGATATAATTTCTAAATGAATTAAAAAATATTTGATAGTGAGAAGCTTTCTATTCTCATGTTATTCCTCCCCAAAAGCAGGAATCAAATGAAATTTTTTAAAAAAGGAAAATTACAATGAGGAAATAGCTAAGAAGTAAACTCTATTTGAATTAACATTGTATCATATTGTAACCACCAAAATGAAGATTCGAACTCAATCAATGCATACACATGGATAATATTCAGTCATGTTGAAGTGTGCATAACCAGTATTTTTCAACACAATATATTATTTCTGTGAAACAGAATCTGAAAACTTTTATTCTGAAATATATACATATATGTATATATGTACACAGACAATGAGAGAACCAGAGAAGTAAGTGTGTGTTTGCATGTACAGCATTTAGGTTTTATTGCTATGTTAAACTAGGAATTTATATTGATCTTAAAACCTGAAATCTTTCCCTTACACTTTCCTTATTTAGCTGATTGCAAAAAAATTCTAAAGCTCAGGCACAACTAGTTGCACTTTGAAAAAGAGGAAATTATGACTTTCCACTAACACACATGGAGTTTTAATGAAAAGAAGTGGCTCAAAATAAAATACGTCTGGTTCTCATGCTTACAGTAATTTTCCAGCACAAATTTTTTATCTTTTATTTTTAATAAGTAAATAAATCAGATGAGGCTATAGTATGGTTCAGATCATGTAGGTCACGTTATCATGAATCTAATGCATAGTGACATTATGCCACCTGAAATATTCAACCAGAAAAGACCCTTGTCTCTCAGCCTCAGTGTCATTTTTAACTATGATTTGGTCCCTTTTTTTCCTTGAAATTAGAACTCCAAAGATCTGAAAAGCTCCTATAATAACAATTCAAACAGTAAAAATACGAATATAGCGGTAAAGATGATCTAAGGTCAATAACTGCGCTTTGAAGTTTTTAGTTTGGCCAATCACAAGTTCAACAAAATTAGGGACTAAGAAGGATTTCATGATCCAGTCTCATGATCTCATAGTAGTTTGTCTTTTTTTCTTTCTCAGGTATTTTGGAATAGAATTCTTTATGAGTTAGTCTGGCAATCTTGGTCTTTCTGATTGTGTAGAGAGATTTGATTCTAAATTCCAGTACAATGCATAAAAAAGCACAATAAATTTAGCAAAGGCAGATACTTCTAAGTGTCAATTTTGTTCAGCAAATAACTCACTGCTATGCCCTGCTATAAGGGAGGATTTCCCTTCTCAAAGACCTTGCTCAGAGCTAAGAGATATATGTGAGATACAGAAAAAAAAAAAAGTCCTACAGGACTAGATACATACAGTCTCTTCAAATTCTACTCGAAATTACTCTAGTAACTAAGAACACAAACCTATTCCTAGAGTAAAATGCTGCTCCCTAGAGCTTGAATTTCAGAGACAGCATACACATGCTTCATTACCACTCACACAAGGGAAAAGAGCCTGAAATAGTGCAATAAGATACTCTTTTATCACCCTTCATTTTAGCTAATCAAAATGTGGCACCCATTTGCTGTGCCACATGATAGTCAGAAGGGAAGTTGTGCAACAGAGATGGATAATGTGCATTGGAACCCTCATTAAAGATGATACAAATTCAGTAAAGAAAGCAAATTGAAAGCATAAGTTAATGACAGGCCTCCTGAGGTTGAGGAGGACTTTCTTCACTTGATTAGGTAAGCACTTCTCATGAGGATGCAAAGTAAGTAGATGTAAGAGCTGCCCTAGTAAAATATTTATTTTCCATAATTAGGAGTTTCCAGTTCTGCGCTCAAAAGTGACAGTGTTTCATAGCAGTACATGACAAAAAAATTATAGAATATGTGTAAAGATGTTCTAATTGACTGTGCAAAACCAAAACAGGACCACAAGGCTTACATCATTTTATTTCAGTGAGAGTTTTTATATGTACTCAGTAGGAAGGAGAGTAGGGGTTTTTTTGTTGTTTTTGTTTTGCTTTGTTTTTAACTTTGTATTTGTTCATAAGAGAAAATATTGTTGGGAGACTGCATTGAGCACATAACACAAAACATGACATATTTATGTTCTATACAGTCTTGTTTTTCTAATTAAATATATTTTGTTTCTCAGAAAGACTGTTCTCTCTCTCTTCTCTCACAATTTTTAATTTCAGATTCTCTGCCCCCAATACAATTCTTTATTTTTAACCCTTTAACCTAATTTCTGTTAGCAGTTGCCTAATTCAGTTGTCCAAAAGAGATAAGGCAGCCACAGTTCCCTGTTCCCTGCACAACCAGCAGACAGGCCAAGCATGTATTACCAGCAGGCAGGCAAACCCACACATATACATAAATGCACAGACAGACACACAGATCAGCACAGACACTCAGCACTCACAAGGACACAGACAACACCTGTGGCATTTTCCTGTTCCACTCTCCGATCAGGATGGAAGTTCATTAGTGGAAAGTATGTATGATCCATGTTGCAGTGACTGGCAGTCAAATCCCTGTAAAACTCATGCATATGGGATTTATTTGCCCTCAGAAATGAGTTACCAATGTATTTTAATGAGAAAATAGGAGAGACTGAGGTGGTCAGGTACAAAGAATGACCATGAGTATGGATTAGCAACCTGTTTGTAATTAACCAACACGTTTTAAGCCTTTTCCCCCTCTATGTCACCATACTTGCTCTAAACCTCTTTGATCTGGGTATTTCTCTGTCTTTGACTCCTCCACTGAATATCCAAAAACATGTATTGCACAATCTCCCAATATTTTTTGTGGTATCTTATAATGAGTCTTGTATATTCCCACAATCTACTTAGATCAACACATCATAAATTCTGTTCCATTTTCAAATTCTTTTCACTTCATCCTGTAATACAGACCACAGGCTGTTCCCCTTTGTTTGCAAGGCCTCCTGGTGCACGTTGCCCTGTTTCCTATTGCAGATTGCCAATGCATTGATTGTTCTTTCTGGGTAGACCTCAGGATCAGACAGTTCAGTGTGGTCCCTGTTCACTGAACAGCTTGGTATTTTTCTCCACCAGTCATACTTCTCATCTTTGACAGGTTCAGCTTTTCAAGGTTCCCTTCACTCATGATATTAGACTTTAAATAGACAGCTTAGCAACTTCCTAATTTCTCTTTTCCCATCTGAAATCCTCCTCTCTCAACACCTTTTATTTCCATATGAACTACTTCCTGTTGCTTTCTACCGCTTAATTTTATATTTTTGCTGTTCGCCTCTGAAACTTTTTCTCTATTTTATAATTTAATGGGTACATGGAAATGAAATATCTCATCAACATTAGGATTTAATTAGAAATTTTATTTTACCAAAATGGTAGAATCCATTGGCACAGAAGGAGTACTTACTGTGTGTTCTGTTTGGATAACAGATAGTTTCATATATCCACCATACCATTCTAATTACAAAAGCCTATTACATGTTCATTTCTGTCCAGTAAGTCTTAGTTCCCACTAATATCACTTGTCAGACACCTGAATCTTCTCCAGATTCTGCCTGTGGTCTGGCTCTACTTAACACATATTTCTGCCTCTCTTATCTGTTCCCCGTATGAGACACGAGGATCACACAAGATGCAGCATTAGGAATGCTTGCACACAACCAAGTAAAATCAAAGACAGACTGATCAGACTATTGAGATTTCCAGCTATCAAGACTATCAAGACTATCCAGCATGAAACTACTGAAAGTGAGAAAATGTCATGAAAACCAAGGAATAGATGATCCATCCCAAAATGCACACACAAAAAAATCACTCACTGAAGTTGCTTCCAATGAAAAATCATTCCAGCATAGTAAAATACTGTTTTATTGCATTCACTTAAATATTTATGTTCATTCCATAATTAAAATTGGTAAATAATATTCTTTTAGTAATATAGCCTATGTTTTGGCAGCCAGGTTTCCCTCATGTCCTCATCCACATGCAGCCTACTCTCACATGGAACATGTACAGGACAGATTCCAGCAAAAGAATTATAATCTCGCACACTGCATTTTGTTAGAAAGTCTATTGGAAAAACAATCAAGGAAAGACTTAGACTTCTGGAAGTGTTGTATCTCTAGAACCAATAGTGGTTAAGATACTGAAAAAAGGGCTTTTTTGGTCTAAAGTGATTACCAGCAGTGAACTGTCCAGGCAGAATCAGTGATAACTTCATGTTCTGGAACATATTCAAAATAATAAGTTGCACTGATTTACTTCAACTAAGAACTAATGAACTTACAGAATTTTCTGACAGTTTTAATCAGTCCAACTCGGTAAGAAGCTGCTCCAAGTTAGCTTAACTCTTCAGTAAATAAAAGATCAGAGCTGAACTTACTTTAAAAAACTTTTGTACCTAATAAATACTATTAGGAATGAATTGTTATATAGCTGTGGAAAATCAGTTTTGTCTTCAGACATATCTTATAGATGTCAAGGATATTTAAGTCCTTTTATCTGAAGTGAGATTAAAAAAAAGAGATTAGTTTAAATTCATGGTATGGCACCTGGGAAATAAATCCATTCCTGAACTGTGCACATCACTGCATTTTTCTTCTAGGAGTAATTTCTAATTTTTGTGTCTGTCTTTGATCACTGCCTCATGTGATTTTTCACCTTTTTTTTTGTTTTGTTTTGATTTGGTTGGGAGTTTTGGTTTTTTGTGATTATATCAGCTGCCATTGGCCAACCTCAGACCATACCTATGTGTGAGTTGAGGAGGTTGAACTACCTGACAGAACTGAAATGGCTAATTCAAATTCTTCATAATGTTTAATTCAAAATAAGCCAGAAATAGAGACTAAAACGTGAGTTTCAACCATCTTACTCTAAGGATCCCTTTATAGTCAAAAAGCAGAAAGAGATATTTCTAGGCAATGATGCATTTCATCTTATGGGAAAAGGAGAAAAAGTTGTCATATGCCCCTTTCCCAGAAAATATCAGTAGTTAATATCCAACATAATCTGAATAACTCAATTTGAAATTCATCAGATTGATCATATAGTTTCGTCATGTTAATTCACCAAAATCGTGGAATAAGACATATTTGAATATCCATGGCATACTAATAAGCCAATTCTGTAACTCCTTTCAACAGTGTGCTGCATCTCCAGTACTAGTTATGACCTATGTCTTTTTGGGTTTTTTTCTGAAATGAGAGAAAATAATTCCTTTTCTCACTTTAAAATAAAGTTAAGATATATTCTAAAACAAGATGATGAGCACTGATTAACTATTCTCCTGTAATGTATGAACACATAGCAGATTAACCATTCTGCTAACGTTTTTTCCCTGTTGTGGTTGATAAGAAGAGTGAAGAAGGTACAAATTCCTCCTGAAATAAAGAAATCTCATGTCTGCTCACTACTGATATAACTATTGGTGGTCGTAATAATAATTTCATAAAATTTAACTACTTAGGAAGGCATGATGCATAAATTAAATCAGTGTAATTTCTTTTACTTAAAGAGAAAAAACATTTGCAAACCCTGATAACTGTCATGCAAATAAATACATAGTATACCATTATGTATGAGGGAAAGACATTACAAACCTTTAAATTTTCACTAGAATAAAAGTGTCTGAATCTAGAATATGCAAAATTTAAATTGCATTTTAATTTTTTTAAGCTCATCAAATATTATTATGCATAACTTAAAAAGTCAAATACGAAAAAGTTAGATTTTCAAAGTCAAAGAATAGCATAGATCATGGTATGAAAATTTATAGAAATTAACATTGGACTGTAAAGTTTGGAGCAAAGAGTTTGACTAAGAATTCTGAAATAAGGGAGGGTGGGAAATAAAGAGAAAGTTGAATTTGCTTCTATTTTCCAAAAGTAATGTTTTCTTAAATCTGTGCAATGTCCCTTGAAATAGAACATACATGTTTATTTCCATCCTTCAAAATAGTACTGGCAGAACTTCAGGCACATGGAGTTTTTTTCCTCCTAAAAGCAATGTTTCTCAGTATAAATACATCCAAATTTTCTTCCTCTCTCTCTATTTTTTTTTTTAGTTGTTTGTGTATTCCCATATGTACTATTTGCAAGGATTTATACTCAGACTTAAGAAAAATGACAGTCTGTTATGATCCATGTGAACATATAGCTCAGTATGACATTCAGAATGCCCCAAGGGGAAAAAGAATAAAACAAAACCAAATTATTTTAATATTCAAAATACAAATAGCTTCAGATACAGAATGTCACTTATATTTGATTATCTCATTCTGTCAAATAAACTCAAACAAAATTTTGTGTTAGATTTTCTGATGGAAATCTTTCTGTAGATATAATTGTAATCTAAATAAGAGGACACAAAATATGTCTCTTAAAAATCTAACCACAACTACTGCAGAAGCTTAATTGAAGATAGTTCATTGCATTATCGAAGACTTTTAAAAATTTATACCTTGGTTATGTCTTTCAGAAATCTTTCAGCATCTAAATATATATATAAATACATGTGTATATGACTATATAATGTATGTTATTAACATCTTGCATATTATTATTGATCTTTAAAGTCCCTTCCAATCCAAACCCTTCTATGATATGAATCTATGATTTGCAATTATATGTCATGAATATTAAAAAATACATTTTTTTCTTAATGTTCTTTATGTTTTTTTAAATGAACCTATTGATTTTCTTATTACTTTCAACAGCTATGGCCATAAGAGCTCTAAAACCTTCTCAAAGTGTTTTGTATGTTTCAAAATTGAAACAAATTTATTTTCATTCCTATTCTAACATTCATGAATTTATTTGAAAAGCCAGGCTATTACAACCACAGAAGTCTTGAATCAGTTAGTCCTGGTGAGAGAAGAAAAACTAAGTCAAAAATTTCCTCTCTCAAGTTTTTGGGCCAGCTCTATTCTTTAAAATGAAATCTTCCATGAACAGACACTGTCATTTGTCACACCATGAGCACATCTCCTTTGACATTCAAAGCTTATTTAAAAGGACTCTCTTTCAAAAGTCTCCCACCCGTACACCACACTTCTTTTGTTGCAGGCATTTCAAAAAGCACTTGAAAAGATGGAGGAGGAAGTGAAATGAAGTTGCAACATATGAAGTGCAAGTATTGCATGCATGCATAACCATCTGTAGGCCGAGCTTTGAAGTCCCTGTTTGGCAAAACTCAAGCTTCTTATCCTTATTTCCTTAAATACTCAGGAGAAAAGCCACTTCTTTCAAGACAGTCCTGGCAGCAAAAACATTTTGTCCAAAGCAACCACACAGTAAGTGATTTTACATGTGCCAGGAAGAATTTGAAAAGTGGAAAACATGGTTTTAACAGATATTTTGAAGTGGGGGAGCACTTGGGAAATTATTGATGCACTCTATTTTTTCAAATAGGTTTTTAGCTTGCTAATCCCATTTTATCACAAAAGTAGATGTATTTTTCCAGTACAGTACCCCTTATAAATTTCTGGCAGCACAAAGACAGTAGTACCAACATGAATTAAATTACCTTTTTAAAGGTATAACTACTCTTTGAAAATGAATACCTTTTCTCCCTAGTAATATTTTGGGTGGTTTTTTGTCTTATTTTGTTTTGTTTTGCTTTGTTTTCTTTTGTTTTCAAGATAATTGACAAAGTAGTAAATTAGGAGATAAAGAAAAATATGATACATTAAATGGAACATTTCATAATTGGCAGATTATGCATATACATAAATGAAGCTTCTTTCCATCTTTTCTTCACTGAAGGAATGCTGTTTGCTTTTTTGCCTCTGTTTCCCTAAATCAGGGTTGCACCAGGACAAATCAAGCATGTCTACATTCTGAGTGACTGCCAGTGAGAGACTGACCAAAGCCTGTTCAGATCAGGGAACATCTTTTGTTGGGTTCAGCTGTCAGATAAAAAAGAGAAATACACTTGGAGCATGTATCTCTGCATATGTGTGCAGCCATTCGCTGAAAGCTAGTCAAACAAAACAGTGAAATATATCAGACATATACTGATGCATTCAGAACTCTTCCTCTACATAGCATACACCTTCTGCTATTGTCACTTTACCAGACTGAAGTCACATGAAGAGGATGTACATTAGAAGCCTTCAGTAAGAAACTGAAATGTAAAGTACTGCAAATAAAAGTGATTTTATTGTAAGTTTATATAAGGCTTTTTGCCTTAGGACAAAGGCAAAAATGGTAAACTTTTATAGTCCTTCTTTCAAGTTTTCCTTTTCACTCTTGATCTTTTCTGATTATTTCATTTCTATCCTATTATTCGAAAGTGACAGCCCATATCTCAAATTCAAACAATATTTCATACGTAGAAATGCATCTTTGCTACCAAAATTTTCACAACAATAAAAATTATGACCCTTACCCCATAACAAACTTTGCAAAATTGGATAAGAACTGTATTAAATTAATTCATTTTCTGAAGAAACCCTTGCTTTATAAGAAAAGGAGACACTCTCTAACTTTTTGTGCTTTAGGCCATAGTTTATAAGTTCAATACAAATATTTTTGCTCTGAACATTCAGAATTGTATATGACTGGTCTCTCTGATCTTCGGTGAATCACACATTTAACCTCACTTGAACTTTTGGGAAACAGAACGCTTTAAATTTTGCAAATTAAATTCTGTTCATTAGTTATACTCTTTCTTTTTTCTTTTTTTGTCATGATGGGTTTTAGTCAGAAATAAAGTGTAAGAGTTTAGTAAGAATGAGGTTTTAGAGTCTGTCTTGATGTAAACCAACTAACATTGCAACACAGCTCTTTGGAATCAACACAGTGGGGGGAAAATTTAATGGACATCCTTTTGTCTCATCTAACACAAACGCCTATTTTAAAATTAGATAATTAAAACAGATGTAGGACAAATGGCATACCTCTAGGTGAGAAGTGAAAAAAAAAAAAGATTAAGCGGAAAGCAAATATGTTTAAAATATATATATTTGAATGTGTTCTGGTTCACACTGTCTCCCTCTAAAGATCTGGGAAAAAAAAAATGGGCTTGCTTTGGGTAAATTTGTGGGCTCAATAAGAAAAATTGGTGCAATGTAGTGCTGCCTAGACACCGTAAAGAGAACTTAAATTGAGTTGCCTGCCTTGTGAATATTTGTCAGAAGCCTAAACTATGGAAAGTAGTTCCAAATTTTATTGCCTTTTGGGAGCTTGCTTTGCCATTTCAGGCCTTTAAAGCAAGTTTTGGACTGAAAAGCTGGCTTGTATTTCTTGTACTGTCGTAGATACTTGCATTAGAAAAGAAAACCAGAGAAAAATATTCTTGCCATTAGGAACAAGATGGGAAATTATCTGGCAGAAAAGAGACAGAAGATGGAAGAAAAACAAAAGAATGAGTGGGTTTTTTAGATAAAAAATTGAGGAAAGAGCAGCAACATTTCCTAGGGAATTAAGTGTATGGAGACCTCATCTCATGCAAGTCCTATAAAAATATTCTGAGACTTCATTCCAGCCTGAAATTCCGTGATTTCTTTTGTGACAATAAGGTTATGTCTACACTAGCATACAGTGAGAGCCAACAGAAATGGACCTGTACAGCAGAACAGCTGGTGCTGAGGCACTGATGCCCACACTGTATGTATTTCACTGATTTATTTTCTTCAAACTAGTTCGCCTCTGTGTCATGAACTACATATATGTATGGCATTTTGGTATAGTCATGAACCACATTTCATCTTAATCTGAAAGGAATTTAGTTCAAGCACTTGGGTACCATTCCACAATGCAAACTAAAGCACAGTAACAGGGATAACTGGGAGATTCATATAAAATCTCACTCCTGATGAGTAGTGTAGATTATCTTTGAAAGGACTCTGCAAAGATATTATGGAAAAAAAATATCCAGGGTGCTTCATCTGCTCCCTCATGTAGTCTTCATGATGCCTGATCTGAACATTTTCCATTTTGTGAAAATATTTCTCAAATGGTGATCATGCAGCTTGCTTTACATCTCCACTTGAAAAAAAGTTCAGGCACATGAACAAATGATATTAGCAGTCAGTATTGCAGTGTTTCTGCCCTGCAGTTCTGATATATCCATAAAGAACATGATTTTTTTTTTCCAATGGATAGGGGAAAGTTTTGGTATTAATATTTGATTATTATGACGAGAAATAAAAGACAACACCAATTTTTTATCTCTACCATCAGTCCAAAATTTTTTACAGGTGGTATGGCTGAAGAATTTGAAAGAGAAATTGATAAAAAGGCAGAAAACAAACTAGCTCAGAATTTACTAGATTCCCTTCCCCTTTTCTCCCTTATTTTGCTCCTCCTTACACAAAGCTATTTAAATCTATTTGACAACATAATACATAATTTCCTGTCTTCCAGAAGACTTGTACTACAGTCAATTTAAGTCATGGATCTCAGAGTGATGAATAAGGTAATTTTATACTTCAGCATTCTGATTAGAGAAAAAAAAAGGTTTCTAATAACAGATTAGCATTATAAACTTGCTATTGATTGCCATGGCAATGACGGACCAATGTTCAAGACAATCAAGTTCAACTGTAATCTTTCAAGATAGTATATGATTTATTTTATAAAATATATTTTTCTGACATAAGAAATGATTTATGTTTATTTCCTTTTCTGTTCCTTTTCACAGAAAATAGAAATCTAATATTCATGAGGTTTTAGTACTGTACTAGTGCTAACAGCATTACATCAATTATGTTCCTCTTTTCACAAATAATGGGATCTCAGTCACAAGGATACATTTAGGACAATTATTTGCTCTCTGGAAATCAAGAATCATGATACAAAATTTGAATCTTTTGTATAGGACTATAAACACTCCTTTCCTCACCACTGCTGGTAGAGCACAATGTAGTCTTCTCATATTTGTTCCATTATTCTGTTTTCGCTATGAGAATCTTCAATGTGTAAAAAATATGCCCAATAATTTCTGCTAGATTGATTTTTTTTTTAATTTTGAATTAGAATATTTTACTGACATAAGCAGGCTGAAAAATCTTGAGGAGAACTTAGATGGACTAATTGCCAGGGAACTTCTGCTTCCCACGATGTGTCTTTCCACCATATATGCTCTTCTAGGTCTGGCCTCATCATGTGCCCATTTCAGTGCTTTTGCTGAATTGGATCTACATGTTTGCAGGGAAGAATTCATCCAGAGTACATTCATTTGCACAGGAGCAAATAAGGTACTATTCTAGTAGCTGGAAAAGAATACTCTTCCTTCTTTCTAACATTCTTATTTCATTTTCTTCCTAAGTTAAAAATTTAGATAAGTGCAAAAAGGTCAATAAAGGGAGAAACAAATGAAATATATCCTTTAACTGTGAAAAAATTTGATTTCAGTCTAGGTGAGAAACTGATATTATTTGTATTTTTTTACTGTTTTATTTTATCACATTATTATAGTGAGTTTTGCGTTTTAAACAAGGCATAAAAGCTATCAAAATAGGTGTATATTTGGTAAGAAAGATCAGGGTCACTTCCATGCTTTGCCAATAATCGCCAGTGAAATATTCTGGGTGTAACTCTTTTATTATCACCTTCCTTGAGTTATCACAATTAAATATCAGCCTTACAATTGACGATAGATTCCACCAAGAAAATACAAAGTTTTAATACAATGTTTAAAAAAAAAGAAAAACTACCACAAGAAATACTACAAACAAAGGGAAAAAATATAGCTACTTCTTGAAGAATTAGTCTGGTACAAGTCACAAAATTTTGAATGTCAAATGGCTTCATGACTGTTTCACATATGTTGTCTATGATATACTCATTAATTTCCCTCATTTTGCTGCCACTCTAAAATTACTTTCACATCTGTTTTTGACAAATGGAACTGTGCTTTTACATTTACATTAGGCTGATGAAACTAGAGTCAGATCCAAGAAAAAAAAAAAAAACTGCATAGGCTTCTCATACAGTTGATGGATTCAGTATTTACTAATTGGGTACAACTGGCAGAAGACTACATAGCAGGTAAATGTGAAATCATACTTAGCTAGATTAAACCTTCTTTCAAAGTCAGTTTTCAATAAGTTATTTCTTCTCAAATACATGGTTAAGGAGAAAAGCATATCTAGACTGATAGAGTTAATGTTTCTCTGTTATTTGATAAAATGTTTTTGATTAAGTGGGAAAACCCTTCCTTTCCAAGAGTCAATCACTAAAAACACTGTAATGACTTCAGTTATTTCAACTAGGCAGGAGATTGCCTCTGTTTTATGCTTCTGTTGCTTTGATTTTTTGATTTGTCAAATTGATTTTGAAGTGAACTACATGTTAGATGTCTTTCTGGCTACAGCGCTTAACTAGGAAAAATTAATAAGTAAAAATGTGATTAAATATAATTTAATAGGAAAGTTGTGCATGTTGGCCCTTCAAGCTGTTCCTCAAGAGCAGACACGCTCTTATAAGAAGCAATTTAAACAACAGGTTATACTGGTCTGGCTGAACAGTTGTTATTAGTCCAGTCATAATGGCACAAACCCCTAGGGTCTAAATTTCCTAAAAAACAAAACTTCACTTATGACAAAGTTTTAAATTGTTACAGAGGCATATGCAGACTCATACACTCTTTCTCTTAACATCCTCACCTTTTCTTCAGTGTAAGTTCACCTTTCCATGTCCTTCTGGTTCTTAGGGTCAAATCAATATTCACAACGAAGGAAGAGGGAAATATGGGTTTGAAAGGGTCATCAGCACCCCAGCCCCTCCATAGGGGAAACTATAAGTTTAGCAGGGGTGTTCATTCCTCCTCGTTCTAAGGTCGAACTTTATGTATATTCTGAATTTTTTAAAACTTTGTTCTTTCTTCACTGGTCTTCATTTCCCCATATAATCTATTTTATAACCCCTAAAAAACTTTGTCTTGCTTCCCACGTTTTATCCCTTTAATTACTAATAACTGATCATTGACGAGTTGTTCATGGACAGGAAATCTCTTTCATCATCACATCTACACACTTTCAAGGCCTTTCTTATGCTGTCAGTTCTCTATACTGAGTTTTATTCTAGGCTCACAGTTCATTCTACATGTACTCATTTCAGTTTAGCATTTACTAGTTACAGACATCTATCAAAATTATTAGAATGATATGTGCAATATCATATTGTTGTACAAAAGTAAGCTAAATCTAAAACAAATTAAGTAATAATCACCTGGATATTTGACAACTGCTGTTACAGCTAAGTGAGAAAATAAAGCTCCAAAGAAGTCAGGACATGTATAGATGCAGGGGTTCTGCAAACTCACTGTCCCAAGGCCTTGGAGATTTTGGACAAAGCATTTGGCTTTACAGCAGCTTGGCAATACCATATCTGTTCAGCTACAGGCCTACAAAGAAAAGATAATAAGTCTGTTAATGTCTAAAATTCATATTTCATACTTAGGACACTTAGAATAGAGTAGAATGTGATATGTTTTCTTTGCCGTTCTAAGAATTCTTTGTATGCTTTAGTCAATATATATTTCATGTTAATGTACAGAAATATTATTCTTTGAATGAAAAATACAGCTCCTAGCAAATGCAAAAGTCTTTTGCCTGTAGAATCACACTGTCAGTTGTTGATCTAGTCAAGCCTTACATTTTTAATAGACAAAAAAAATTAAAAAAAGAAATACACAACTGCAAAATAAGAATAGAAACTGCTACGACTGCCTATAGATGTTTGAGTTTTGTTTTATTCTGGGCAGGTGTATCTTGCTGCTGAGAGCAAAACGAATTTAGGCAAGTGCTTTATCTTCTAATTACTGTTAATAAGGGAACAAAATCACACACATGGAAATACATTTTTTGTCTTTCTTTGTGACAGAAAGAACATAAAATAATGTCTTCAGGACAAGTGTAAAATGCACAAGTGGTGTTTCTAAGTAACTGCTAGAGGAGCAGATTATTCTCTTCTTTCATTGGTCTCCCCAAACTTCCCATGTAGTGCACACCAAGTAACTTTTCACACTGTGCATACGATTTGTTTGAGATTTACATGTGTAAGAAGGGCAGGTGCATGGCCCAGGGGTCTGGAACGCAGGTTCCTAAAAGTTCATCATTGCAACACCTAGCATTATGTCACCTACAACCTCCTGGCTCTTCTCCCAAATTCCTCGCAGTGCATGGGAAATAGTGGCAGGTAAAAGACAGTCTTAATACTTTCACTCAGAGAGAGAAATGTAATCTTTAGCTCGGTTTTATCACCCCTGAGCTGGCCTGAATATTTTAGGCTGCAAGACTTGCAGAAATATCTTTCCTTTAATTTAATCTGTGTTCTTTATCAGTAGGTTTACTACAGTTAATAAGAATATAACTGTGCAGGACAGTCTACTAGGTGTGTAGTGCGTGGCATCAGTAAGGACCCATGAGAGAAAGACAAATTTAAATTCAGATTTTAATTTCAGATAACATTTCCCATTATATTTGTTGGCAAAAAAAAAAAAAAACCAAAACAAAAAAACCACACCAGTGATCCACCCTGTAATTTGAAAGAAAAAAGAGATCTATTAAGAAATAATATATTAAATATAATTAAATCATTTTTAAAAACCCCTCCTTTCTATCAGAAAAGACTTTTTTCTTTGTGATTTATGAGTCCTTTTCATATTACCTATTAAAAGGAAATATTTGCTTAAATGATTTGTGAAAAGTTTTCATTAAATTTTATGAGCTAATTCTTTATAAGACTGAAGATAAAGCAACCGTGTACTACATGTAGAACGCCTAAAAAATCCCAAACTCAAATATGTGTACAAACCTACATATTCATTTCATTCATATTTTCATGTGTGTCCTGATCCAAATCCAGCTGAAATTGGGACTTGCTTTCCATTAACTTCAGCAAGCCTCAAATTAAGGTTCTTACTTAGTGACTTCACTGTGTTTGGGTCTAAATGCATGAAATTATGCATTGCTTAAGTGTCTCCAAACTGAAGTCCAAGGTTTTATAAAAACTACTCTGCAGTCCATAATGTGAAAGTCTGAGATTTTTATTAATGCTGATTCAAATAATCAATTATATATTCTATAGAAATATAATCTGTGGCTTTATCTCCATCTCATTGCACATGTAAACTGTGTAAAGACAGTGTAAACTTGTCCTGTCTAAAGTTTGTTATTGGGAGTAGAGGAGGAAAGTATCAGCATTATCTCTAAAAAAAAAAAACCCACAGTTCATTTAAAGATTCATGTCTTCTATCCAAATACACATTCATATTAAAGTAACTCTTCTATAAAAATAGCTTTATATTTATGATAATTCAAATATTCCCAGACAATTCTGTGCTATGTATTCTTATAGAAAAAAAAAAGATTGTTTGTGGTAAAAAAGAGATAATAATCATCTGGATTTAGTTTATAATGGTGGGATAGTAAGTCACACTAACAATAAGAATGCTTTTAATTTAGCTATATCTAAACTGTTTATCCTTCCACTAGATGTCTGGAATTACTGCATAATCATTTCAATGTTTAATTTTTTTTATAAGTCCTATACAGTAGTAAAAGACCAACAGTATTGTTTCAGTGTCTTAAAGTTAGAGCATCAAAAAAAAAAAAAATTGCATCTTAAAGTCAAGGCTGTATTCAGTATTTCACCTTTTTTTTTTTGTGAGAAAAATAGTCAAATGCCATCCTATTTAATAAAAAAAAGTAACAGAGTAAAGTGACCTTAAAGTTACAATATATTTGTTAGTAATGGTGAGAAACAATATTTTTAAGTCCCATTTTTGCTTTATTGTTAAAACATGCTGCCTCATAAGAACTGAAGGGAAACAGAGAATCAACAGTCAACTTCCATTTTCATGAAAAGCTATTTTATATTAAAACATTCCTAGATTAAATATTTTCAGAAATAGCAATGCATCCATGCTGACTATCCAGAGAGTGTCAGACTGAATCCCAACTTATTCCTTTTTCAGTCTTCTTGATTCTCACAGTGGTAAAACACTGGAAGATGGGAAAATAGATAGAAAAAAATTAATCCTTGCTTTTTTTCCCTAAGTATCATTTTAGTCCGAGGTTGCAGGTGATGATTATGATGTTATAAGAAGTACTGCCCGTTCCACTACGTGTTCTGCACAACCTCCAGAAGCAGTAGTCAGAATGGTACCATGACGATAGTGCAGCAGTCAGTTGCGGCATCACGGAGGTGTCAGTCCCTGCCATGGTGGTCTCTGCTTTTCCCGATGTCCAAGGGCTCAGGAATGGCTTTAAGAGCATGAACAACTGTACATGCTACTGCTTAGGACAGCAGTTCTTCCCTGTAAGGCAGGGTTGACCTGTTTTCTTCTGGTTATATTTCCTGCAGGTTTCCCCCTTAGAAATTAGTGCAAACCACCTCTACAGGAATCTGGAGAGAAGCCAAATTGTTATGGGAGACAACAGATGGAAAAAATTTTGTAAGGGAAGGTGTTAGCAGGACAAAAATGTAAAAATGATGGACAACAGCCAGACACTCAGCAGAAAACCCTTTATGGGCCTAATGGTGTTCTATGGAGAGATGTGACAAAAAAAAGCAAGTCTCACAGTTGTCTCTTCATCCAGATGGAATGCGGTGGTTGAATAGAACTAGAACAAGGTTGGGGAAAAATTAATTGAAACAACATTGTTTAAAACTGCAGAGTGTCATTCCAGTCCCATTCCCATTTTTTATCAGAATACAAAATGAAATATGATTTTTCTGAAAATGGAACACTCAAATCAGCTGAGACAGAAAAATTTGAAAACAAATCTTTGTTGCACAAGTAGGAGTTCATCAGTTATAAAAGATCTTCTTGATTGAAACACAATATAGTCTCCTTTTGGAAGCCTTCTTCCCATTATCAAGGTTTGCTCCCTATTTGTCATTACCAAGAAGTTCTTTCTGTCTTTATCTACATTGCAGGATCCCTACTTTTTATGCCTCGTGTGCCTGCCACACTTAGCACTCCAGGATATGTTACAGAGTTATTCTTAGTTACTTCAGAAAAAGACAACATTTTAATTTCCTTTACTTAGTCACGACTCAAACACAAGGCAAGATAAACAGGTGATTTTCACTTCTGCTTTAAAAACTTACTAAAAAAAAAATGTTATAGTAATTGCAGATGTAATAAACATTTGAAAAACAAAGGGATGTTATATCATCTGTTGCACTGGACAAGTATGTAGTGAAAGCAAGTTTCAGTTAACTATAGATAAAGAACAATTGCCTTGCAGTGGGCTACAAAGCCCCACAATGTATGCTTTATATGGAATAGTAATAGATGTGGGTTGTCTTAAAAGAACTTCTAAAGGACACTGCAATATGATACAGTGGGGTTTTGCAGCCAAAGACAAGAGACAAATCAAGCATATACAGTCTTGAACTTGCTAGCTGAACTCTCTAGATGACCATCTATTTCCTTCTCGGAAAAAACAGATCTTGAACTGTTCAAAATAACTTTAGACTGTAATGATTTGTTTGAAGAGATGTAAAGAAAGGACATCAACTATGAATTCTTGTTCGTAAGAGTCTGACAGTGACACTACTGAGTTGATTTACTGCAGAAAACTGTTATCTAGTCTTGTTAGCCTTGTTAAGTCCTTAGTTTACCAGCATTACAGAATCATAGAATCTTAGAATGGTTTGAGTTGGAAGGGACTTTAAAAATCACCTAGTTCCAACCCCCCTGTTGTGGGCAGGGGCATCTTTCACTAGACCAGGTAGAGTAATGTCCTCTTCAGGAAGGACCATTATTTAATGTGAATGTGACAGTTCTTTTTCCTATAATGGTTAATATTGTCCTTTCCACAATATGTCACCAAATGAAATTCAGAAATTTTTCACTGAACCAAATTCTTTCTCAGAACATTATGCTTCCTCAAAAGTAAAATAAATATTATACCATGGATAATGAATCTAATCTTACAGTTAGACAAGTGAAATTATTGGCCAGTGTGAAACCTTGTGTAAAGCCTTGTTTTTTTAAGGGACAAGTTAAGAACTTCTGGAGTATATGTGAAGTTTCATTTTATTAAACTCTGGACTTGTTGAAATTAAATACTTAAGACAAACTTCTTTGCATGCAAAATGTTCTGGCTGTCCCTTATAACTTTCAGTGTTCAGAGTACAGAAGACTAAAAGAAACATTTTATGCTTGGAAATCTAATTAATCCTATCTTTATAAATAAATCTTCCTTCCTTTTTCAGCTCTACATCTTTGTCTCCAGGGGTTTTGTGTCATTTTTGTTCCAAGATTTAAGTTTACAACTTCTCCATTTCCTCTCTTATCCAGGAAATCTCACAGAAGTTCCTCTCCCAGTCTCACAGAAGCTTATGAATTCTCTAACAGCTTTTTCCTAGAACTTTCATTCCATTTTAGTCACAGAATGCTGACGGTTGAAGGGAGCTCTTGAGTTCATCTAGGCCAAACCTAGCAAGTTGCACCAGATCGCATCCAGGAGGTTTTTGAGTATTTCCAGAGAAGGAGACTCCACAACCTCTCTGGGCAGCCTTTTCTAGTGTTCTATCACCCACACAGTACAGTTTTTCTTTGTATTCACAGGGAACTACCTCTGTTTCAGTTTGTGCCCATTGCCCTTTGTCCTGTGACTGGTCGCCGCTGAAAAGAGCCTGTCCCAATCCTCTTGACACCACACCCTCAAGATATTTTTAGGCACTGATAAGATCCCCTCTTGTCTCTTCTCTAGGCTGAATAGGCCCAGCATCATCACTCTTCCCCCACAAGAGAGATGCTTCAGTCCCCTAAACATCTTCCTAGCCCTCTACTGGACCTTCTCCAATAGTCCCTTGTCTTAAACTGTGTCTATATTAGTAACTAAAATGAAACAAGGGACTAGTTACTGGTCCTGAGGCAAATGATGCAGCAGAGTTAGTACCAAGACTGCTAAACTCTTATCTTTCCTCACCATATACCTCTGAAAATATTTGTATATATGTGTGTATATATATATACACATGTATATAAACACTGGCACTGTCCTTAGTCCATGATGTCCTCTAACAGTGAAAGAGCAGATATCCAAAACCATGTCTGGGAGCATCCTGACAATTATGTCTGGCTGACTAACTGCAAGACTATGCTTTTGTTCATAACTTATTTTTCACCTTGCTCTCTTGACTTTTCTCTTATAGACACACACAGGGATTTCAGGCTAGTCTTTCTTGTTCTTACTATCCCTGAGAGCATCTCTTGCTAAGTGTTGCAAAAGTTACATTTACTTTCAATCTGTATCACATTCTGAAGAAATCTACCTGATTGGCACCTGCTGCTGGTTTGATAGGATGGCTCTGCTCCAATTTAGTGTTTCCCTCCAAGTTTAATGTCACAAAGTAAAGACTAGTGATTGGCTCTGCTAATTCTTCTGCAGGAAGACATGCCCTAAACTGCATTGCAGCTCACCAATTTTGCAGTAGTAAAACATTGAAGAATAATTTATTTGCTCTGTGATTGGCGACACACTGGCAGAGATTGCCCAGAGAGGTTGTGGAATCTCCTACACTGGAGATATTCAAGAACTACCTTGATGCAATCCTGCACAATGCGCTCCCAGATGATGCTGCATGAGCAGTGAGGTTGGACCAGTTGATCCACAGACTCTAAAAGAATGTTATCTTTACTTTGGCAACAGACACTGTATTAAGTGTAGTGGAATGTTGTTCACTGGAGTGATATCAAGTTTATTCATTTGTGCAACTCAAAAGACAGGAAATAACCATTACGCCTCAATAATGTGATTAAAAAATAAGGGGAAGAGACTGTACAGAATTAGAACCAGTATGTAGCAATGCATGTGATTTAGGAGGCAAAATTGAAGAGCTCTTACCGAAATGAGTTACTGCACCCTTTGTCTGTGAAAAAAGAATTAAATGAACAGCTTGGTCTGTAATTTGACAAGATGTTTGAAAACAAAGTTTGAGTTTTTTGTATTATGACTTTGAAAAATATGTGCATACCATTTAATACCTATCATGCACTTTAAATATCAGCAAGTTTCTGACACTCAAAGAGAGCTATAGCCATTAACAGAACTAACTTCTACTTAAAATATATATCCCAAGAAATCATTTGTAATAATTCAAATAATGCAGAAGTAAATTTGATAATAATTTGTAAATGAAATAACTGAAAACAGTATCTATAAGCAACTGTAACAATAACTGTAAATAAAAGTACATAAAAATTAAAAAACCCTGTAAATAAAAGTACAAATAACCACAAACCAGTTAAGTTTCTCAGTATGTCTACTGAGTCATCTTACCTGCAGAATTGGTAAGACTTTAAATAATACTTTGAAACAGTGTTTAAGATGTTAACCTGTACAACCAGGCATGAAATTGAACCATGTTTCCTCTTGGACTTGGAACTAGCACTGCACCATGACTTGCTATTCATTCATCATTCCATTGTTACATAAAGACTGAAAAGCCTGAAAGATCAACAAATTTTTTTGCAAAGTAACAGGCACAATTATATTAAGTGTAAGTGGAAATGATGCTTAAAAACTCTCATCTTCCTCTTGTTTGTGCTATCTGTAGATGTAGAGGGGTTATGTTTTAGATTTTTACTTTTTGTGAGTGTTAGTTTTTATTATTTCATTATGAAAAGTCATTGAGATGTCCTTGAAGGAAGAAACAATTCTTTTGAAGCTTAGCAACAGGGCTGATATGCTAAATAGATGTTTATAATGTTGGCATGATTTGAGCAATATGTCATTTCAATTATCTCTTCAAAATTGTTTCCCAGTTATTATTTAAGACCTCAAGAACAGCCGTAACAGAATGTTTCTGAACTGATTTTCTACAGTGAGGTAAGAGCTCAGATAGCAAAACACAAGTGTTGAATTAAAAGCAGTGAACCAGTAAATAACAAATTAATAATGTTTAACTGAACAAAAGTCTAGTTTAATTAATGAACTGAAGAGAAATATTGATAAAGGAAAGCCAAGAGGGCATATATTCCAGCCTTCCAGGGCAGAACCAACAATGGTTTTTTTTAATCATTTGCAACACTTTGCACTTTGTGCACTTTAGCGATGTTGCTATTAATTAGAGTACTGGTAAAAAATTTTTGCAAGATTATAAACTAATAAATTGATATCTTCAAGCTACTTTATCTTCTAATAAAATTCATGTAATTAAAGTGTTTCTCTGGAGCTAGAAGTCCTTACTTTTCTTTACTAGGTGTGAAGAATATAGAGATTGCAAAAATGCTCCAGCTATTTAAAGAGAAAAAAAGGTATATTTTCTTTTTTTCTCTCTCTTTATTTTGTTAAAATGACAATCTTTTTTGCTTAAATAATCTCTTTTTCCCATCTATTTTCAACAATAGATAAAATAATAATTTTTCACTTATAATTGCTGAAATTACACTTGTCATTACTTGACTTTGAGAAGAAACAAACTACACTTTTAAATAAAAAGAAGAGGAAGAACTTACAAGTCAAGCTGAAAAAAAAATAATGTCCTAATAATGTCCTAATGTTTCATCTAGACTTTACATTGTTTTGACATGGAATACTCTCTCTATATACATAATCATCTGCATATACACACATAGATACACATAAACTCACATACATTAATTAGCCAAAATTAACATAGCAAAATTAAGTAACAGTGAATGCACTATACAATTAAAATAATGAGCAAACTTCAGTAGGATTCACTTTAATTTTTTTTTGGTATAATTTTTTTTGCAGTTTGTTGTTTTAGGGGATGATAAGCTCCTTAAGATATCAAGCTATTTCTTTATAACTAACTTGTACAGCAACTTGTGCCATTGAGCTATATTTGGCATTCTTTGATAACGAAACCAGCAAGACAAACAAACAAACAAAACACTAAAGAGTGACCCTGTCATTCAGTTTTAGCTAATTCCTCTATTATTTCTTTTCTTCAGTTTATTAGCATGCTGTTCTGTGGTTTAGACTTCCCTTGCCAGTGTGCAAAATCAACTTTTAGACTGTTATGATACTGCAATCAGCACAATAGAGAAGCATATCTGAAACAACAGAAATTGTTTCCTATAACGTAAATTCTGGGAGAGTAAAAGAGATTGCATTTATTTTAAGACATTGTAGTTTATAATAACAATAAGGAGATTAATACATTCAGCAAAAAGGAAATGTATTCTGTTGGATGGTCTGGAATAAGAGAATATAAAGTAGCTTCAAGTACAGACTGATGCAGTAGAACCTGATTCTTAATTTTTTCAAATTTTACATTTTAAAAAATTTTATTCCTCACTTTTTTTTTAGGTGTTATAGTAACTAACAACTTTACATAAATCAATTATAGAGATATAATAGCCAGATGCATATGCCAAAAAAAAAAATTTACTAAAAATCACCATTTTTTATACAAAATCTCTGTACATTTCTTTCTGATCTTTCGAATAAGCAAATTCAAATAGGTCAGTGGCAGTAAAAAAAAAATTTGAAATGTAGGCTTATAAATATTATAATTCCAATTTATCTTTTTATGACATCTTGGTGCTACACTAGAGAGCTGTCTACAAATAGACAGACCTCTGGTTCCCCTCAGAAAGCAAAAAAGAGAAACAGTAAGTATTGCTGGGGAAAAAGCTAAAGTAAGACATTTTAATTTTATCAGTATTGTGAGGAGCTGCAGTCTCCTGAAACATTGCTTAAGGATTAATACGACATGGCAGGTGTGATCTTTCATTATAATTTCTTTTTTTATTTTACAAAGTTCCTAATTACATGTCAGATTACAAGGTGGTAGCAATTTTTTTCCCTGTTAACTTCCAGTGTTGAAAGAATTGCATAAAATAGATTTTGTTATCCTGTGCAAAACCCCAGGATTCTCTTGGATTAGGGACTGGCTCTTGAAATAGCTACTCAGTGTATGAAAAACTGTCAGCACAGAGCACTGTGATTTAAGAATGGGAAGTAACACCATTCACTAGCAAAGGCAGATGTCCAGAAAATCTCATGAGCTATTTGAGTCAGCAAAACCATGTTCTCACATAGGATGATGGGAAGGTGATCTGAGATACAGCGTTTTCAGTGAACCGATACTAAAAGTTTCAGTGTAATCACCCAGACAACAGTTCTTTCACTAAGTTTCTGATTTCCTAGTTTTGGAGGAGGTCCAATAAGAAACATTCCTACCGTCGGAACTGTTTCTCATTTCTTAGGAATAACAGGATAATCCAGTAATACTCCTTCATCTGACAAGCAATTTTTGTTAATTTACAAGTAATGTTTATTTTTTCCTTCACGTAATTAGAATTAAAAATTAAACCGTTTCAGAGCTCCAGAAAGAGGAGTTTTCTATGCTGTAAAAAAGAAACAAAAATCAATATCTATTATTCTTAATATCTTGAAAAATAGCTCTTTTTATCACTTGTTCTCATGCACACAATAATTAACAATATAAGAGCTTGTATCATCTAATTAAAAATATTAATTAAATTTTAGTTTTTAAAATGTATAATAAGAACTTTGAAAATTAATGAAAATACAAATAGTTGTGGAGCTATTTGATTTTGTTTTCTTTCCTGTGTCTCACCTTTCCTGACAGCTACATTTTGCTATATGTTACTAGAAATACTATTATTGAGATTGAAAAGATATTACCAAACTCCCCTCTGGAATGCATGCACAGTACATGTTTTCTATCTTCAGTGATTTATTCTGTTCAAACCAGATAAACAACTTTCAAGCTTCTTTGAAAATGTATTTTTAGGTGTTCTCTTATGTAGAAAATAAAGGTAAGTTATAGAAAAAGCAGGGCAATCCAAAACAATATGAAATGCCTGTGTACACGCTTCAGTGTCATCACTTATATGTAAGTTTTTTATATTTTATTCATGAGACCTCTATTTCCTACTCCATTATATGTTAATTCTACTTCACTCTGTTTGACAGCCAAGACAAGCTGTTACAGATTCAGGGAAATTTGTAAGTCAGAGGAAAATCTCAGAAACAAACTCTGGAAGAAATACAGATTTTACTTTACAGTTTTGTCAGTGTCAGTTTAAATGGGCAACACTTTGAGGTGTTGACATGAATTAGCATTTTGCAAACTTAGGGGAAGTTCCACACTGAGCTAAAGATTGAAAAGCTTATCAGGTTATTATGTTCCACACTTACATCTTTTACACAGGAAAACATTATATTTTGAGATAAAGCAGTGTTAATCTGATGAAGGCATCTCAAATAAAATCAAGCTTTGCATAGTGCTCCCTATAGTTTCTTTCTAATGGATATTGTTGGGGACTTAAAAAGAATAGGGAAAACAAGTTAGGGTGAATGTGGAGGAACCCCATGGAGCAAGAAAAAGGAGATCTTAGAAAACTGAGAACAAAAATAAAATTGAAAAAAAATATGTTTAAAAGCTGACAGGTCTGAAAACCTGAGGAACGAGTTTTACTATATTTCACTGTGAAGTAAACTGTGGACAAACCTTTCCTTTTCGGGAAGAAAAACATAATTTCACTAATAGAGAGCTTCCATATGTACAATAAATATATGACAATATGAATATGTGAACTACTACTTTTGGGAATTTTTCCTTGATTCTGTACAAGCCATATCGCTAGTGCATAATTTTATATATATACACGACTTTGAATGTTATAACCCTTACACTTCTCCAATTTCCTTCATGTCTTCTGTTCATGTGCTTTCTATTTTTAAAGCCATGTTTATTCCAAACCATTCTTATCTCTTCAAATCTTTGCTTCACAAATGGTATATCACATGTCTTAGGCTTTCCTGTGCATGTAGCTATCTGCCAGATGTTCCAGGGAATCTTTTAATTGTCTCCATTGATGTATTCTGTGCATTCATTTCAACAGACAGCCGATGTCTAGGAGTGTATAGTATATGCAAGAAGCATTAAACATATCTTCTTACAGATTCAAAAGAACATTTGAGTATTGTATGTACTAATTAAGAAATGGAAGCAATAAATGCACTTAGAAATTCCCATTGGTATGCCACACCATTTAAGTAAACTTCACAAGAAATTCTTTTCTTAAGCTTATTCAACAAAGTTTGCACCCTTTGTGCTACACCCTGAACTAGAGGTTGAAATAAAAGATTCCTGCTGATCTTCATGTCGTTCAGTAGCTTCTAATATTATGGGAATATTAGAGGAATGTGGACAATTTTTTCTATGTGCATGTATGTACGTTAGGAAAATTTTCATCAGAGTTAATAGTCGATACACACACTGCAGCCTGGGGATTACTCCATGCCACAGTAGGTGGATATGCCTGTAAGGAAGCTTCAACCCATGGAGAGCCCACACGGGAGCAGGCTGGAGCTGTGTCTTGCAGAGAGGAGGCCACACAGGAGCATGTTTTTCATCAGGACCTGTGATCTCATGGGGGACCCACACTGGAGCAGTGTGTTCCTGAAGGACTGCACCCCATGGAAAGGACCCATGCTGGATCAGTTTGTGAAGAGCTGTTGCCCGTGGGAAGGACCCACACAGGTGAAGTTCATGGAGGGCTGTCTCCTATAGGTGGCACCCCATGCTGGAGCAGAAGAAGAGCTTGAGGAGGAAAGAACATCTGAGACAACGGGCTATTAGCTGACCATAGTGCCCATTCTCCATCCCTGTGTGCTGCTCAGGAAGAGGTAGAGAAATCAGGAGCAAGGCTGAGCCTGAGAAGAATGGGAGAGCGGGGAACAGTGCTGTTTGGTTTAAGTTTTGTTACTGTTTCTCACCATCCTACTCTATTTTTAATGGGCAAAAAATTAAATTCATTTTCCCCTAGAGGAGTCTTTTTTTTTCTTTTTTTTTCTGTGAAGGTAGCTGGTGAGTAATCTCCTTGTCTTCACCTTGACTCACAAGCATTTCCATGTAATTTTCTCCTCCTGTCCTGTTGAGGATGGGGAGCAAGAAAGTGGCAAGATAGAGGGTTTGGCATCCAGCCAAGGTCAAACCCCAAGGGATTACACCTTTCATACCAATTTTTCTGGCTTTATTCTTTAAAAGAGTTTTAATTTTTCAGAGAAAAAAGCTATTTCTTTATATAGTGAAGCTCACATGCCCCATTTCAGACTCATTTTTCAACATTAATAGGGACACAAAATATCCTGAATACACAAAATAAGGCCAATTAAATATCCTACTTATGAGTAATTCTATATTCTTAATTTCACAGCCTTTTGAGTTGCTGCTGGCACAAGAAAGAGAGATCAGCTAAAGAGCTTGAGTAAAAGAAACCTTGCATTGCCAGTGTAACACTACTATAATGGTATGAGGGCAATGAGCTTGCTGCCAAAATAGGGTGTATGTCAGGATGACACCATACACTGCAATTAGGCAAAGAATACTTTACTTTATTGGTCATGGGGATACAAGAGATCCCCCAGGCCTAAAGGAGTGATATTCTGTTTCAGTGTATTCCTGAAACATCATGGAACAATCTCCTACTCAAACTTACTTCTACCACCACAGAGTAAGACTTATTGTGTTCTGCTACAGAGGAACACTGATAATGAAACAATAACTAGTGAGAAATTGGTTATGTCTTATTTAATCAGGTTTAAAAAGAAAGTGTACTGAAAGGACATGTATTCTATATAAAGGTAATTATTTACTGAGTTGTGTGTGGATTAAATTAATCTACTCCAGAAAATAAGCAAACAAAATCCTTACTTGAAGGGTATTGTAGTTTGTAGAAGTGCCATTCATTTTGCCATAACTTAAATCCAAGGAACTGACAAAATGAAGATCATTTCTAGAGTACTTTTATACCCACACACCACATGTTCCCTGACAGATTGAATAATTTTCAATAGTAATTTCAGTCTGCTTCTACCAGATAAGGAAACATAGTACGTATATTAAGTCTCTTCCACTGTGTAAAACATTTCCTTTTAGTTATGCTCCCATGCTTCCTCTCTAGTCCCAAATGTATATTGCATTGTTTCCTTAACCTATGCAAATGTAATAACAATGAAGACAAATTCTTAATGGTATAGACATAGATTTTAAAATTATGTTTTTGTTTTGTGGGTTTGTTTGGTTGTAGGTTTGTTTTGTTTTGTTTGTTCTTTTGTTTTGTTTTTTTTTTAATTGGAGTTGGGTAGAGTTTGCAGTACTGCAGAAAGAGGAAAAATTAGAATTTGAATAGTAAGCCCCATAAGCCTAAAATTGACCAGTTTAAGTAATTAAAAATAGGTCTCTGATGTAATCACTGATATAACCTTGGCTACTGTAGGTTTAAAATTACAGCATCATCTTGTATACTACCTTTCATTGCCCTGTGTAATTTACTTTGTCAGTCCATGAAAAAGAAAATTGTTGGTGGAAATTTAAGTACAGTAAAAGAAATATACCAGCTGCAATTTCTGTAATTTCTCTTTGCAAAAGAGAAATATTTGCAGTTACCAATTCATACACTATTAACTACTTATTGTTATAAGTAATAGTAAAAAGAAAATTTATGCTGGTATACAATATGTTCCCATAAGTAAAACTTTGTATTCTCTGTTTAGAATGGCAACTTTATTACTGCTAGATGAATCAAATCAACTCAAGTAAATTTCAGATATTTGTGATTATCAGGCATTTCTCACATGCTGAAATTTGTAAAAAAAGGCTTTTCAAAATCTGTGTGGCTGTAGGAAGTCCTTCAAATAAAAGCTGAGTTACTTAAGGCAGCAGAACTAATATAGAAAGTTATGTGAGATAAAGAGTGAAGTGGTACACGACTGCCATGACTTTTGAAATATGGACATTGTCCTTGACATCAGTCAATTCCCTCAGGACTCTGGAATGCATCTCATCAGGTTCCCTAGACTTATGTATGGTCAGGTTCCTCAGGTGGTCTCAGACCTGAGCTTCTTTCACAGAGGCAGAGGCTTGGTACCCCCAGTCCCTGCCTTGCAGTCCAACCACTTCACTGGAGAGCTGTGAGAAGAGAGATCACCAGTGGACTGAAGTGAGAAAGTTCTGGAGTACATCAGCCTTATCGTTATAAGTTTTTATCAGTTAACCATTCTAAATAAATTTAATAATTAACAGTAATTAACAATAATTAACAATTATTATTAACATAAAGTTGTATTAACTTGCTCTATATACTTGAGAGCTCAAGTACTTGAGAGCACTATTAATAATATGGAAACTGTTTGTATGTTGAGAAACAAAAAATTCACAACTCATGCAGAAGTGGTAACAATTAAATAGAAATATGAAGTACAAGTTTGGAGTTATTTTCTTCATAAGTCATTCATCACACTAATAGGTGTTGCAGGACTCTCACCAACATAGAATGAAACATTTTACAGCCAAGGACAGAATTTGTCCCTAATGATATTACGTGACATTTTCATAGGTTATTCTGTGGATAGTTAAGCAGAGAGTTCTGTTTTATGCAGATTTCATTAATAAGCATTATATTTTTTATGCTATTATTCATTTTTTAATTTGTATTTGCTGTCAACATCACACATAGCATTTCACTTGCATTTGTGTAGTGAACTATAGTAATACGGCAACATTTAGTCCAGTTTAATTTCAGGCAGATATTGTTTTCAATGTAGACAAGTAAAAATGTACTGTTCACTTAAACACCATCCATGCAGGGTCTATAAAGAAAATAGTTGGGAAACCAACTGGAAAATATGCTGTTCACTGAAGTCTTAAATGTTTGTTGATTTTTTAGAACCTCTTAGTGAAAAGGCCTCATCATCTCAAATAAAATCAAATTAAAATGAAATAAAATATGTGGAGCAGCAGTATCCAAGTTATAACAATTTTAAAAATAGGCATGGGAAATATGAAGACACTTATTGCTGCTATTATTTCATTGTGCAGCGTTATCGAAGAACCCAGTATAAAATTCAAATGGGGATGCATCCACTTTTTTGCAATGTATTTCAAATCCATTTTAAATAATTTTGTAACTTATGTAGTAATATATATGATCAACACTTCCAAAGGGCTGTAGATATTGTTTTCTACCATCTCCATGACAAAATGAACAGAATCTTAAAAGGAAAAAATAATTTTATCAGTGCTTTTTATCCTTTAACACATGAATAAGATGGACCAGAAGTGGCAGAGCAACTTGCCACATGTAGGTAAAGGAGGAATATTAATTAAGGGCTTCTAAGAGAATGACTTTACAGGTGTTATCAAGAGTGACTGTTACGATACAATATTTTAAATTCTTGCTTTATTCCCATAAGTATGAGGAGGCTACTTAGCTGTAGACTTAGCAGGGCTGCAGTGCACCACTAGCATGCACATAGCGTTATGGCATGAGAGCTGGACCATTAGGTGTGTTCACAGCTATGCATCCTTTTTCCTCTCCCATTTAGGCTGAGGATGGCCTCATCCTCATGAACCCATGAAGAAGTTTGTTTCCTGCTGACATTAGGAGACTCAAGCATGAAACATCCTCTTAACATATCTTTAAATGTAACCATCCAAATATTTTCTGTTTATCTTTTACTTTGTACCATAAATGTAAATAAAACAAACAAACAGACAAACATATTTCTCCTAGCCCATTAGGAGCCATCCAACATAGCTGAAAATCCTGAAAACCTTTGGAAACGACTCTCAGTGAGTGACTGGTGTTCATATTCTCCTGATTAAAGGAAGAGAAATAAGCAGAATTTTTCACTTTACATTAATAAGTGTTTTTCCACCTTGAAGTTTATTCACAAGAAACTATTTTCAAACAAATACATCTATGCTTTGCTGTTGTTATCACAAAAGCATTTTATTGCACAGAAATTCTTGCTAGTTTTAACCTGCTCGGCTTTAAACATTGTGGGGTTTTTGGGTTTTTTTTTCTTATGTTTTGAAATATCTGCTGAAGACCACTACAGTTCTGGAAGTTCATCTCAAAAGAGAAATTTAAAGCATGGATTTATTTCAGATAGTTATCTGTTCATATCTCATACTATGTGTCTGAGAGCTGTAAATACAGACAGTATTGCTATAAAAAGGGTAATACACAAAATTTTAAAACTCAAAACATTAAATTATTGAATCTAAAAAGATAAATAATATATTATGTAGTAAAATATAGTATAAGCCAATTGATATACTTTATCAACTATATATATAATGTATATAGTATGAGTATATACTATGAAATATAATATTTTAGAAAAAATATTAGAAATTTAATATAGAAATACTAGTTTTAAAATGCTATATTAACATACTGACTCTACTGTATATCATATTATCATATTATTTTATTTTTCACTATATATAATGGTATCATTATTATCACTATTTTCATTCCTATACAATTATATAATATAATATTACAATATGAATCTATGCAATATAATGATGTAATATTAATAACTGATTTATTAAATGTTGAGAGACCATTAAGGATGCATCCTATTCCTCCTACATGTTGCTAAAAGCAACTGAAGCTAATCCACACCATGCTGTAAGAGTTTTTAGTTGCACTTAATGCACTAAGACTGGATTTTTTGTTATTGTCATTCTAATCTCTGGTACAATCCTTTGTTTATTATGATAAACTTGGAGCTCTTGTGGTTTAACTTCCATTACCTTTAAATTATGCTTGTTTCATATTTTCTTATTCATGTCAACCTTTCAGTAACTGCCATAAAATAGCAGTGAACTGCCTCCCAGTCCCCAGAGTACAGGGAAGCCTAGGGCATTAGCAACACCTCCTAGGAACCATATCAATCTCACAGACACACAGTTAAATGGACCTGGAAAATGTGTTAAATCATGCTACAAAACCAAGAAAAGCCTTTCTGTATGTGAGAAATAATACAAAGTTTCTTACAATTATATGCAGTTCATGCTGTTGCCCAATGCCATGGAATCTTTAAGGCACCTGGGTTAAGTGGACATTTTTCCTTCAGGGATGGTTTACTTCATAGGTTCAAGAGCAACAGAAAAAAAAAAAAAGGATTTCTTAAAAATGATGAAAAGGAAAAACAGCTGGCAGATTGTTAGGTGTGGGCAAAAGCCACTACCTTTACTAACCCTCCAATAATATACCAGTTTCAGGGAAACAAAAGTCCTACACAAGGCTGTGGTTTGCTGCTAGGTGAGAAAGCTGGAAGCCACACCTTTGCTTTTTTGGGGATAATATGTATGGAATGCTTCAAAGCACTCCAGAACTGTGAGTTCTAACAGATTTTTGAGGCCATGTTTTAGGAAAAGAACGGCTACAACTTTTGGGATCCTGCTTCCACATGAAAATAAAACACAGCTAAATGAGAAAATCTTGGTCTCATATAATAAAAAATAAAATTAAAAATCAATGACTGCTCAAACTGGGTTCTTTTAGCAGCTGAACTTTTTGCCAGCTGACATTTTATCAAGAATAATGTATCATCTGTCCTCTAGAGACAGGATAAATCTGGTATAGCCATACAGTCAGCAGGAGAAGACTTACATTTTTTGCCCTGATATCTTAACAGAAGCACATTTCTGAACATGCAGAATCAAGGTTTAACTGGTGCAGTTGAATAATCATGTCATGGACACATATGGTATAAATATTGTGGGTTCATGATCTGAACAGGATTCTTGAGTTAATTCAGGGAGCTGACAGAGCGTAATCCTTTTTGTCATTGCTTCTGTTCTCTATTGGACATAAAGTTGCAAAAGAGGTGACTAAGAAGCACTGTTTTCTCTCCATCTTCCCCTTTAAAGTGACAGAAGTATTTCTCTTGGAGGTCCCCTCACATTTATTCTATGAGAGATTAGAGAAACTTCAAGGAAGCCTATGGCATCTGAAAAATATGTCTTAATTTGTCTATATGATCTCTTCATCACTTGAAGTAAAAGTTGTTTTTCTTTCTCTTGCAAGATGAGTAAATTTAGCAATTCTTCACCAGTATTTCACTCTTCTTTTGTTCACTTGGGGTGCTATTATTAAATAGTTAAATATTACATTACCACAGACAGGAATCTGCCAAAGTCATAGGTGCCAAGTCTTCTCTTATACCAGCACTGTTCTACTGACTGGAAGAGAGATACTTAAAATTTCCACTTATAATAAAATGAGAATTAGAATTATTATGCCCAAAGCAGAAATAAAGTTACTTGTTAAGTAAATTAATAACTATAGGTAATGCAGAAAAAGCCATAGTTAGCACGGCATTGTAGAAGTCACTCACATGACATTGTCTCAAATACAGCAGGTGTTTCTGGTAGTTCACTCTAAGAAATACGAGCTTACACTAAAATAAATGGATGCAAAGTTTGCTAGAAAAATGAGATGAGAGGCTAATAGATCTTTGACTGTTTATGAGATATAACTGCAATCTATGCATCAACAAATGATGGAAGATAGCTATCCAAACTAAGAACAAGCTTGACACATGAGTAAATTGATATAAACTGTACAATAATATATTCAGTCTGGAAAGGACATTTTCCATCTATCATGCACTGATATTCTATAGTAACTTCACTCTCTGAACTATGAGCAGAAAAGGCTGTTACATTCAAGAAAATATTTGATATATCATGAAAATAATTACATATTTTGATTGCCTTCAAGGGCATACAACTGACTCAGTGGTTCAAAAGTATCATTACTACTTTATTTCTATATACCAATTTTAATATTTAACTGAGATTCCTGAAGCACAGAAGAAGCATGTTCCTGAAGATGGAATAAAGTAAAAAATTAAAAAGAGGAAGAAATAAGGAGAAAGATCAGTTTCATTGAGAAAAAAGGTGCATACCTGTAATAAAATGCACAGGCAAAGTAATGATAACAATAGTTTCTCTCAAGCACCTGACAGAAAGCTGAATCCTGACAATTTTCAGTGTATCATGGGAACATCTGTGAGCTAAAAAACTTGTCCAGCTAGACAAACTGGAAGTTGCACTTGTACATGTATATGTGTATATATACATATAAAATTGCAAGCAATACAACATGCCTGATATCTCTTAATCAGGGGAGCAATTATCCACAATAAATCGTTGAAATTCTGAGTATGTGTAATATGCAGGCATTTGTTTCATATTAATACTCAATTAAGCTAACACAATGAGAAATTAGTTTTCTCAAACAGAATGTTGTGTAAATAAATGAGACAATAACAGTATCTTAAAGGATTCCATACTTAAGGCTTCTGAAGAAATCTGTTAAATATTAACAGAAATATTTGTATGTATATGAATATATATATATAAAATCAGTTTGCAGCTTTGTTAAAGTTTCAAACAAGATGAAAGAAAAGGGGATAGCTACACAAACAATTACTTCCATAGGTGTTACAGATTATTGCTGTTGATAAATACATGTAAAAAACAAAAAGGGGATATACTTAAGGGGTTTGCATCTTTCTGCAGTGCATTGATCAATTCAACACACAATATTGTATTAGGAGTATTATAGAAGATACTGTATTTGAGGAATTATTATCTCAAGCAAGCCATGTCGGTGGTGGACAGAAAGGGACAACAGTCCTGTGTGTCAGGATAAGAAATATGGTTCTGTTTGTTACACTAAATAAACAGCACCGTGGTTTGGAAGGAGCACTGAAACACTCCATGGATGAGAATTCTGCTTTGTCTGTCCACCAGACATCTGTTGAAAACTGCATGAAAATGAGGTTCCCAACAATTGAAGAGACGCAAGGTTTACTTATTATCTACATTTCTCTTTCTAATTCTATCTTATTATTAAAGCAATTTCAGTATGCTGATGTGCCTTTTTTTACTGAGATCTGGAAAGAAACCTGCACACTCTCCAGTGGAAACCAGATACCTTTTATTGTTACAGAAAATTTCTTCCACATTCGTATAAGCTATTTTTCTTTGTTATACTTGTATTTTTATTTCTACATGTGCTATTGAATAAGATACTTAGAGTTCTTTTTCTGTAATAAGTAAATTGCTGACACTGTATTTTATACATGTTGTTCATTATTGTAATTGGACATTTAACAGTAAATGAAGCTGTAAGTAAATGGACTCCAGAACAAAAATATATTGTGAAGGAAATAATGTAAAGTTCCATGCCAGCTAGGTAGACAAAACTTGTATTTGGTTTGTCTCTTTGTTTCTTTTGTTTGGATGCTTTTCCTTCTTTTTTAGCTCATTGCTTATTCTCTGCATCTGCAGCTCTTATATCCTTACATTTTTCCTTTTTTCTAACTAATCTTCCTCAACTCTTCTATCATCTTGAAAAGTTTTCTTTCTTACTCTTAATCTGTTCAACCAGATGAAATCAGCATCAATTATATGTGCACCAACTGAGAAGCATGAATGAATATGTTTGATAGTTCTGTTTAGCCATAAGGAGTGTAAGATTTTCCACTTTGCTATTTAAACAGCAATTTTCTCTTTGCAATGTTGATGGAAAATTCTACTCTGATGGCCAAGTTTTGCATCCACACACCACATTTTTTCCTGCTTATTAAAAATCTTTAAAAAACAAGATTAAAATACACGTAATTTTTTTTTTCTTGTTGCAGAAATTTCATAAATAGGATTAGTAACATTTTTTTCCTTTATCTTTTACCTTATTGTGAAGACTGGTCTAGAAACTTCACTCAAAAATAAAAGAAAAAATAAATGAAATAGGATTTCAGAATAAAATTACTTCAAAAAGTAAAAAGTAATCTATTTTGTCCATAGATAATATGTTTTCTGTACTTATGGTACTGAAAAGGCTCATCTATTTCTTTCAAGGATTGAAGAAGTTAATGGTGTGGGTAGGATTTAAAATGTCAAAAAGCACTTTTTCTCCACAGGAGATGGGATGCTTTTGGAAGCATACTTGTACTTTTAACAATACATATTTATTTGCACTGTAGTTTAAGTGCAAAATTTGCCTATGATGACAATGATTTTCCACACTTGTCATGGTCTTGTTCACACCATAAGTCTTAGAACATTATCTGAAGTCTTCAGGAAAATATTAAAATGGAAAATGAGCTCCAGGTGTCTGCCTAATGCATCTCTACTCTATGTGACCAGAGAACAGGTACTCCATCTGAAACGCCTTCCGTGGAAATAAAGTTGTTGTTCTGTCTTTAGCTCTAGCCATTTCACAGAAGATCTTCAGTACTGCAGCCATACTAGCCCTACATCATGATTTTCCATGGCCTTAGACTTAGCCAAGTATAAATTATTACTGACAATAAATACTTTTTTTGTTCTGGATTTTACAAAGTGCCTATTCGCTAAATGGGATACATGGAGAAAGTACAGGAAGCATGGCAACTTGCTATTCTTCTGGTGTAGATTAAATTGCTGTAGAACTGATGATTCACATGAATCATCTGTCTTCTGCAGTGTTGGAGTAATGCAAAAGGGTGAACTAATTAGTCCTTAAGTTTACTGCCTATTAGGAGGAGGGCAGGTTAGGATCTGTGCTCTGAGGCACTGCTATTCTGACAGACTCAAGTGTAGTGCTTTGTTCTTACTTGCTCCTTGACTGAATAGGACACAAATGAACTTTCAAACGTGTGTCATGTCCAACCATGGTTATTGTTTAGTATGTATAAGTACGGTATATAAGTATGAGAGCTATGGCAACAATTATTTTTGGTCTGAATTCTCTGTTCAATAGTATGCAAAACTGTTTTCTTTCTTCACAGTTATTTGAATACAATAATAAGTTGAGATTCAAGTATGAATGTAGCTTAATCATTGTAAGTATATTGACTTGTGGATGAAAATACCACAGAAACGTGTAGCTTCTACGTGCTCCTTTCTAGTCATGCTGTATATCCTCACTTTAGCAAGCCCTTTGACACAGTCTCCCGTGTTCTCCTTATCATCAAGTTGGCGAGATATAAGCTGGATAAGTGGATGATGTGGAAAAGTTGTGGTAGTACTGCTGGGCTCAAAGAGTTGTAATCAGAGGTTTAAAGTCCAGAAAATGACCGGATTGTCAGGGATGAGTGCAGAGAACAGTACTGTCTATTATATTCATTAACGACCTCTCGCAGGGGGTCCGGTGCTGGTCAGCACCAGCACGCCGCGACCTTCCTGGAGGGAGAGCGTCCTGCAGGGAACAGCTCATCCAGGGGTGCTGGCAGATCTCCCTGGGCGACAGGCGATTCCAGCAAGTGTAGCAGCTTCTCTGCTACAAGTGATTTCAGCTCTTGTGATTTCAGCTCTTGTGATTCAGCTCTTTGTGAAATCGCCCAAGGCAAACAGGAGGACAGAGAGACAGGAGCCCCGCTTGGCAGTTCCGCAGAGGTCGCCTTTATGGTCCGAGCACCCTGCGAAGGGGAGGCCAGAAGCCACACTCCCTTTCAGGGGTCAAAGCAGAGCTTTTTATGGGGAAGGTAGGGGGGGGGGTAGAAACCGGTTGGCCAACAGGGTACAGGCTATTACCATGAAGAAACAAGGCGTGTTGGGATCTCACCCTGACCCAGAGGAAGGTTAATTATCTCTGACTTCTCCAGGGGAGTGTGAAAGGCTCCTGCTTTGAGGGCTCCCAGCCCTCCACAACCTAAGCAGTCAGCTGGAGTACATTCTCAGCAAGTTTGTGAACAACAAAGTACAGAGAAGGCAGAGACAGATGCTTAACAAAAGTTCAATAGGAAGCAATGGATACAGGTTGGAACATTGGAAAACTCTAATTAAATATGATTAAGCATGTGTTCCTGTAATGGTTGTCAAACACTGGGACATCTTGCTTAGCAAGTTTCTGGGATGTCTGTCCTTTGAGGTGTTCAGGACTGTACTGGACACAGCCCTGAGCAACCTGCCCAGCAACCTGCCCTGGTAGACCTGCTTTGAGCAGATTTGTACTAGAGACCTCCAGAGGTCCTTTCCGACTGTCAGTGTCCTCTGACCAAGACACAGCATTCTGTACTTCCAGCGACACACCCCCAAAGCTCTGAGCATAGTCCTGGGCAGAAGGACCCACAGGTACCTGCCGTGGACACTCCCCTTGTCAAAACACGCACCACCGCGTGCTGTCCCTCTCAGCGACACCCATGTCCTGGGCCACAGTCTACTGGCATTGTTAGTCTGTGACCTCAGGTACACGGGCAGGGACACGTCATACCAGACAGGTGACACTGGTGTTAGGCACTTTTCTTGTATGACAAATTTAATGTCAGTTATAATGAACTGCTCTGTATAAATTCAGGATATGAATAATAGCATTATTCTAACAGTTCTAATGTGCACTCTTTTTTTTTTTTGGGGGGGGTTTGTTAAGATTTTAACTGGTTTAACTGGATATTCTGATTTCCAGGTAAAAGATGTGTTCCATTTTTGACCATAAAAAGATTTCATTTTAACAATAGAGGGCTTTGTTTGTTCCCTCTCTATTACCTATGTAAGAAGAAGCTAGACCTACAATGAATGTCTTACTTTTGCCTGAGTTACAGTCATACCGTTTAATTTTAGCCATGGATTACTCAGGAGAGCTCTTTATGAATGCCAGAATCATGTGCTAACCTGCCAGCAGTTCACTTGATCTCATGATGCTGATATTCCCAATTCCCTCAAAATGGGAACTGACATCTAGAAGCTCCTTGAATTGTCAGATAATGAAGCAGTCCATGCTGTAGCCACAGTCAATAGAAGCAGAATGATTTCCAAACACCATGAATGAGTTTTGGAAAGTAGCAGAAACTCTGTATGCAGTAATACAGAAGCTACTATTGGAATACTAAATTCAAGAGCAGTAAAAAGTAATATAGTAATGATCTGAATACTAGGAATTTTGTACAAACTTATGAAACTTCTTAAAACATGACTTACAGTTAAAAATTTAGTATATAATAAAAAAAATCTGCATAAGCGTTGACTCAAATTTGTAATTATTGGTTGAAAAAAGCAAAATAAAACAGACAATAGATGTAATGCATAACTTCTTGTGGTGAAGATGATTAATCATTGGATGAATCTGTCTAAGGATACAACATGCTACAGAATTCCCTCTTCATGGAATCCTTAATTAGACATCCTTGATTAGACATCCAGGCTTGGATGACGGAAAATTGCACAATTGCTCACATAGATGTTTCTGTCATTAAAGTGGAGGGGGAGAGCAATCAAAGAACTTCCTATTATTTTAAGAAATTTTACATGTGGAGCAATCTTCTTGATTTTAAACATTTGAATTTAATCAAGTTCTTAGATCCATAGTCAGCTAAAAAAAAAAAAAAGAAAATTATCTCTATGTCAAATAGCATTCAATCGCAAAATAACATAATTGTCATAGTTGCATTCATCTCTCCCAGTGTTCTCTTCCAAAAATGTACATTTGATGTATTTTTCTGATAATTAAAGACATCAATTTTTTTCTTGTAATGAGATATCCCCAGACTGAATAGCTGCACATACAATGTTAGAAATACACTAACCAGTAGGTGAAATCATCAAAGTGTCCTACTTTTTGTCCTGTGAAATCTTATACTTTTTTATTCTCTTGATTTCTTTTCCCTAGTTGCTTGAAAATCAGTTTAAAAAAAAGATAAAAAAACTACCCTAGTAAATGTCTCATAACTAAGTACTGCTTTTTGATACACTAAACACTGACAGTTGCCATGGGTTGTACAGTTATTCTGTGACTGCAATACAGCAAAATAGAGTAATCAAGTTTTAACTATACAAATACCACCTAGGACCATGTATTATTGCATTGGGTTAGCCGTGAAAATTCCAGCAAAACCAGAACATTTAAAATACTACCTACATTAACATAGTCCTTTTTGGAATAAAAAATTATAATGTAAATGCACATTTTTACCAATTGTACCATAATGAGTGTTTTAAAAAGTCAACAGAACCATTTATGGAATTAGCAAGACTTATATGAATATTTAAAGTGTCATTGTATATTCCTCTCTGTGAAGAAACACAAGTGTTTCTTGTATCTTAAGTCATTTTGTCTGATCATTCTGCTCACCTCTTAAATATTTCTTATTATCAGAATTTCTTATTCACATCTTTACATTTACCGTTGACTTATTTTGATATTTGGAGTCTTTTTATGAGATAATTCACCTTTTGCCCCATTGCATAAGTAATGAGTATTATTCAGGACGGTTTCAGAGGGAAGAAAACATCACTTCATTGTGAAAATCCAATTTAAAATGTTTTACTTTTTAAAAGAAATGTTTTAATGATATTCAGTTATTCATACATAAACCAACCATTTATTAAAAAATCCCTTTAAACCACATTCTTGTTGTTTTGTTGGGGTTTTTTTTAAAGTTCTGTTTATTTCCTTAGACATTCTCTTTTAAGATGCGCTAATGCTTCTTAATTAAATCCTCTGACAGGTGGTAGAAAAAGAAATCTTTAAAGTAGCCATACAGGCAATTTTCCATTTTCATACTTCCAGGAAGGTAAGAAAACCAGTAAACTCAGAGATTTCAATATCAATCCCAGTGTGGTAAAAACAGGGATATTAGATCAGCCATTTCATAACATGTGTCTTCACATATGTTAAAAATATCTGTATGTGCTGAGCCAGGAGTTCTAGGATGGTCTGTAGCTCTACCCCAGTTACAAACTTTCTGAGGCATCTATTGCAGGTGTAAAGTTTTATCATCACTCCCAATAGACTAAATTTATAGAGGCTGTAATATGGGACTTGATTTATGTCCTGAGACAGTACAGCATAAGCACATATTTGTAAAGCTGAACATCGTTATCTAAAATTATGATCCTAATAATGATAGTGCATAAATCCTCCAGCAGCTTAAATATTTACAGTAAAGCCCATTGTAGTCCTAATTGTTGCTTATTAGATTATTTACATAACTGTGACCGAATCATGCACTGGTTCTTGGCATTTCACTACCAAGTTTGTCCGTGGGATGTAATATAGAAGAAAACTTGAAGAGGACCTCCATTCACCAGAGAAATTCTATTTATGAAAGTACACCATTTTAATCTCTTTTATGCTTACTTCCTTTTGGCAAAATTAAAATATCTGCTTGAGATATAGATGACATGATTCAAAGCTCTTGCTGCTTAATTGGATCTAGCCAAAGGATTCTTCTGCATGTGTCCCTCTTTTTAGATGTTTCTGACTCTTGGTTCTGGATTAAGTATTTAATTTGGTTTTATGTTTTGTGAATAACCTTCAATTATCCTGATCTCTACCATACAGTAAACCATTCTTGGTTAGCCTATCCAAATGAAGAAATATTTATTTTCTATTTTTCCCCTTTCTTTAATTCAGAGAACTCTACAGAAATTATAAATGCAGATTATACACTATTCTTAATCTGTGGGATTTTTTGTTTAGTATTACATTGCATTACAGTGGCTTTCTCTGCAACATTTACAAATAAGGTTTGCATACATATACAGTAGGGAAAACAGTCTTGTTTTCTATCTGTAATTTTTTTTTTTTTGGTATTTTTTCTAAACAGAGGAATTACACTTTCCCCTAGTGTTCCTCTCTGCCTTGATCCACTGGACATCTTACGTAGATGATAAAATGGTGAGTTAGAATATGTGTAGTCTTAAAATTATAATTGTTTGTGTTTCTGAAATAAAGAAAAACATAAAACTCAAGGAGACACTTCTGACTTAATGCATGAAGAAAACTGGGAGAAAGAGAGAGTGTCTGTTATTGTAAACCATTCAGTCCTCCAGATGTACAGCAGATATAAGTGGTGTTTTTAGCTGTTTCCACCTCTACCTGCCTTTCAATCCCAGCCTATGCCTGTCCCACTTCTGGATAATTTTCTCTGCTTTTTTTGCTGTACGTTAATTTTTAAAAACCTGAATCAGATATTTCGGGCAGTTTCTCCTTTTTCCTGCTAGTATGTCAGACTATGTCATAGTGCATGAACAAGATCTCAAAAAAAGAATTCATGGTGTTTGTCAGTCTGCCTCTTTGAAGCCTGCTTTTAATACACTTGGTGTCTTGCCCATTTTGAAAACCAAGACAGAAAATTCTCTCCATATTGTTTTATATGACCTTGAAAATGTCTTATACTCAGTTGCACTCTTTTTAATGACCTGCATTTGGCAATCATAACAGAACCTCACTATTACATACGTTGGCCTGCTGCCAGAACTGGAGGGAAAAAGGTACAATGCTTGTCAATGCAGATTTCCTCTGCATTTTGTTGATGAAGCAACTCTCAAAACACTTTCCAAATCAATCTACTAAGATTATCCTTTTTGAATTCTCTTTATTCTTTAATTCATCTCTCCCCTCTGTGTAAGTTTTCAATGTTGTGCAGCTGGACTGGCTTTTTCTACAATACTTTTCTGTTTTGTAGAATATTCTGGATTCAGGCATACTTCGCTTTTTCCCCCTTTTACAAAGATGTGTGAAAAAATGTTTTTCTTCTGCATTTTAAGTCAATATTTTAGATATAAAGCCAACCCCTCTATCCCACCAGCACCCTGATCTTTAACTTTGGCAATTATCCTTGACATGCTATTTTTTAAAAGAAATTTAAGTGCCCCTTTTTTTTTTATTCACTTTTGCACAACTTAGGAAACAAGTTCTATTCTCAATTCACAGTAGCTTTGATTCTATAACAGTGTTAAGTTGAAGAAAAGTCAGATTTTAAAAAGAATATATCTATAAAAGATGGACAAAGTTATGATCTGTTTCCTGACTTGGAATGTATGAAACTAAAGAGCCACACATATATCATTCATCTTTAAGAATCTTTGAGTAATTAAGTAAGCAGCAATAACATTTTCAAATCTTGAAGAGAGTCAAGTTAAAAAAAAAATGCAGCAAAGAAGACAAAAGTGATCATCAGTAGAATTTAGCCTGTAGAGATTGACACATTGATCACTATAAAATCACTCTTTCTAGTTTGAAGAACAGATATTATAAGATAAAGAAGGGAGAGCTGTGTTTATTTCTTCAGAACTTCAAATATCCAGGTGAGGAAAGGAGACTCAGGGCAGACCATATCAGTCTCTACAACTACCTGGAAGGAGGTTGTAGCCAAGTGGGGGTCAACCTCTTCTCCCAGGCAAGTAGTTACAGGACAAGAGAACATAGCCTTAAGCTGTGCGCGGGGAGGTTAAGGTTAGTCACCAAGAAGAATTTCTTCACGGAAAGGGTTGTTAAGCATTGGAACGGACTGCGCAGGGAGGTGTTTGTGTCACTGTCCTTACGACTGGATGTGTTACTCGGTGTCGTGGTCTAGTTAACAAGATTGTGTTCAGTCATAGGTTGGACTCGATCTTGGAGGTCTTTTCCAGCCTAAATGAATCTGTGATTCTCAGATTCTGTGTTTTTTTAAAAATACCATTTCCATTCTGGTGGACTGATGA